>CAJVCO010000167.1:35000-41884 GCA_910595825.1 Philhelius pedissequus
ATACATGGTATAATTAAATAAATGAACTATGCAAAGAAAAAACTTGAATATTTTTCTAAGTTTTTAGAAGGAAGCAATACTTGCAATTTGATTTTGTATTGCTTAAAAATATGCATGGTATAATTAAATAAATGAACTATACAAAGAAAAAACTTGAATATTTTTCTAAGTTTTTAGAAGGAAGCAATACTTGCAATTTGATTTTGTATTGCTTAAAAATATGCATGGGTCTAATTACAAAAATAAATAAAAAAAAAAATTTTTTTTGGGATTGTCGGCTCTTCCCACTTTTGACAAAAATTTTTCTAAGTCCCAACTTGAAAATCTATGGGAAAAAAAAAAAAATTTTTTTAATTAAAACATATAAAACGAACATTTTTAAGCATATAAAAACTAAAAATTTTTTTTAGTACAAATTGTATGGAGCAAAATACTTACTTCAGAGATACATGTTTAAAATCCCTATTAGAAATACGACCTGTTCGGTCGTATGGGAAATAAATGAACTATACCAAAAATAAAAATTTTCTATTAAATAAAAATTGAAAAATTTTTATAAGTCTTTTAGAAGAAATCAATACTTGCAATTTGATTTTGTATTGCTTCTAAAGGAAAATATATAATATTAAAAATTATTCTAAGTCCAAATAGGGCATGGAGAATAAATGAACTATACCAAAAATAAAAATTGAAAAAATTTTTATAAGTCTTTTAGAAGAAAGCAATACTTGCAATTTGATTTTGTATTGCTTAAAAATATGCATGGTATAATTAAATAAATGAACTATACAAAGAATAAAACATTTCTATTAACAAAAATTGAAAATTTCTCTAAGTCTTTTAGAAGAATATTTTCAATTATAATAAAGTTAATAGTATATGAAAATAATTGAAAGTTATTTTTCATGATTTCTTGGACTATGCGCTTATTTTATTTTTATCCATAAAAATAAGCAGACTTTATATTTGGATATTTAAAATCCTTTATAGGGCGTAACAATATTTTCGATGTTATAAGGAAGGCATGAACTATAAGCAGAACTAAATTAAAAAATCTTCTAAGTTTTTAGAAGGAAGCAATACTTGCAATTGGATTTTGTATTGCTTAAAAATATACATGGTATAATTAAATAAATGAACTATACAAAGAAAAAACTTGAATATTTTTCTAAGTCTTTTAGAAGGAAGCAATACTTGCAATTTGATTTTGTATTGCTTAAAAATATGCATGGTATAATTAAATAAATGAACTATACAAAGAAAAAACTTGAAAATTTTTCTAAGTCTTTTAGAAGGAAGCAATACTTGCAATTTGATTTTGTATTGCTTAAAAATACGCATGGTTTGATTAAATAAATTAACTATACAAAGAATAAAAATTTTCTATTAAAAAAAAATTGAAAATTTTTCTAAGTCTTTTAGAAGAATATTTTCAATTATAATAAAATTATAATAGTATATGAAAAAAATTGAAAGTTATTTTTCATGATTTCTTGGACTATGCGCTTATTTTATTTTTATTCATAAAAATAAGCAGACTTTATATTTGGATGTTTAAAATCCCTTACATGGTGGAACCAAAGACGTTCTTTGGAGTCCTAGGCGAGGATGGTATTGATTAGTTTCAATATATGACTCGATTCATGATGAACTCGTGAAATTAGTTACATTGGTATCACCGTGGTTGGTGTTTCTTAGGTTAAGGTTACCTAAGATGAAAGACCAAAAAAATCTATATTATACTAAGGTTTGAGTCTTATATATACGCTCAAGTTTAAACCTAGTTTGAATTTTCAATTCATCAAAATCCCTAGAAAGGATATACCATATATGGTAAATAATTTCAATTGTTGCAAAGAAATTATTAAATAATAAAATAAATAAAAAAATTAAAAAGCAACATTAAAAAGTTTGCTCTTGTGGCAAATTTTAATGAAGAAAAGATTTGAAATACATTTACATGCAACTTAATCAATATAAGTCTTTTTTGAAATATAAAGAGATGTTTGATTAGTTACCATCAATAACACAAACTGTGATTATTGAGGCTGCGTGTAATTTATAATATATTAAAATACAAAATGTATAAAAATTTCAAATAATCTATATGCTGAAAATATTTGAAATACATTTTTGCTTACATTGCTATATAATCAATATAAGTCTTTTTTGAAATATAAAGAGATGTTTGATTAGTTACCATCAATAACACATATTGTGATTATTGAGGCTGCGTGTAAGGTATAATATATTAAAATACAAAATGTATAAATTTGAAATAATCTTAATAAAAAAAAATAAATAACATTATTCTGGTTGATCCTGCCAGTAGTTATATGCTTGTCTCAAAGATTAAGCCATGCATGTCTAAGTACACACGAATTAAAAGTGAAACCGCAAAAGGCTCATTATATCAGTTATGGTTTATTAGATCGTTAACAGTTACTTGGATAACTGTGGTAATTCTAGAGCTAATACATGCAATATAAACACGGACCTTTTGGAACGTGTGCTTTTATTAGGCTAAAACCAAGCGATTTCTTAGGAAATCGTTAATATGGTTGAACTCTAGATAATTTGCCGATCGTATGGTCTCGTACCGACGACAGATCTTTCAAACGTCTGCCCTATCAACTATTGATGGTAGTATCTAGGACTACCATGGTTGCTACGGGTAACGGGGAATCAGGGTTCGATTCCGGAGAGGGAGCCTGAGAAACGGCTACCACATCTAAGGAAGGCAGCAGGCGCGTAAATTACCCACTCCCAGTTCGGGGAGGTAGTGACGAAAAATAACAATACAGGACTCATATCCGAGGCCCTGTAATTGGAATGAGTACACTTTAAATCCTTTAACAAGGACCTATTGGAGGGCAAGTCTGGTGCCAGCAGCTGCGGTAATTCCAGCTCCAATAGCATATATTAAAGTTGTTGCGGTTAAAACGTTCGTAGTTGAATTTGTGCTTCATACGGGTAGTACAACTACAATTGTGGATTGTACATTACCTTATGTATGTAAGCGTATTACCGGTGGAGTTCTAATATATTAATGGTACTTATGTATTGTTATATATACCTCCTATTTAAACCTACTTCGGTGCTCTTTACCGAGTGCTGATGTGGGCCGGTACAATTACTTTGAACAAATTAGAGTGCTTAAAGCAGGCTCCAAATGCCTGAATATTCTGTGCATGGAATAATGAAATAAGACTTCTGATCTACTTTCATTGGTTTTTAGATCAAGAGGTAATGATAAATAGAAGCAGTTTGGGGGCATTAGTATTACGACGCGAGAGGTGAAATTCTTGGACCGTCGTAAGACTAACTTAAGCGAAAGCATTTGCCAAAGATGTTTTCATTAATCAAGAACGAAAGTTAGAGGTTCGAAGGCGATCAGATACCGCCCTAGTTCTAACCATAAACGATGCCAGCTAGCAATTGGGTGTAGCTACTACTATGGCTCTCTCAGTCGCTTCCCGGGAAACCAAAGCTTTTGGGCTCCGGGGGAAGTATGGTTGCAAAGCTGAAACTTAAAGGAATTGACGGAAGGGCACCACCAGGAGTGGAGCCTGCGGCTTAATTTGACTCAACACGGGAAAACTTACCAGGTCCGAACATAAGCGTGTAAGACAGATTGATAGCTCTTTCTCGAATTTATGGGTGGTGGTGCATGGCCGTTCTTAGTTCGTGGAGTGATTTGTCTGGTTAATTCCGATAACGAACGAGACTCAAATATATTAAATAGATGCTTTCAGGATTATGGTGTTGAAGCTTTCATAGCCTTCATTCATGAATATAGTAAAATATATAAGTGTTTGGATGTGTTTATGTTAGTGGAGCCGTACCTGTTTGTTTGTCCCATTATAAGGACACCAGCTTCTTAAATGGACAAATTGCGTCTAGCAATAATGAGATTGAGCAATAACAGGTCTGGAATGCCCTTAGATGTCCTGGGCTGCACGCGCGCTACAATGAAAGTATCAACGTGTATTTCCTAGACCGAGAGGTCCGGGTAAACCGCTGAACCACTTTCATGCTTGGGATTGTGAACTGAAACTGTTCACATGAACTTGGAATTCCTAGTAAGTGCGAGTCATTAACTCGTATTGATTAAGTCCCTGCCCTTTGTACACACCGCCCGTCGCTACTACTGATTGAATTATTTAGTGAGGTCTCCGGACGTGATCACTGTGACGCTAACGTGTTACGGTTGTTTCGCAGAAGTTGACCAAACTTGATGGTTTAGAGGAAGTAAAAGTCGTAACAAGGTTTCCGTAGGTGAACCTGCGGAAGGATCATTAACGTGATTTTTCTAAAATAAAACAAACAAACAAAAAAATAACAAACAAAAGTTGCTAAATACCCATCGTCATCTAAATAGTGACGTAAGTAGCTAAATACCCATCGTCATCTAAATAGTGACGTTAAAATATGCTATAAAACTTTGTACTTATTATTAAGTAAACGATTCTTTTGAATTGGACATTCGCAAGGTTATAAAGCATTTTAATAAACATAAAAAGATATATAAATTTATTTCTTTTCATAAATAAAATTGACTTGATAAAAAAACAAAAAAAATTATTACTCTAAGCGGTGGATCACTTGGCTCATGGGTCGATGAAGAACGCAGCAAACTGTGCGTCATCGTGTGAACTGCAGGACACATGAACATCGACATTTTGAACGCATATCGCAGTCCATGCTGTTATGTACTTTTAAATTAATTTTTGAAGGTGCTGCTTGGACTACATATGGTTGAGGGTTGTAAGACTATGCTAAATAAACTGCTTAATATTTTTTTTTATAAAAAAAAAATTTAAGCGCATGTTATATTATTGGAGTAATATTTTATAAAAATAACTTCATAATATTAATTTATAATATATACCTCAAAATATTTGAATCTAAAGTATTTTATATTATCTATATTTTAAGAGGATGTTAGTGTATAATAATAATAAGAAAAATATACAAAACAAACAAAATCCCTTACATTGATAATATAGCTGAAAGCAGGTTCAAGCAAAAAATATTTTAACAGAGTATATAAAATAAAAAGCAAAGACAAAAATATTAAACAACCTCAACTCATATGAGATAACTCCCTGAATTTAAGCATATTAATGAGGGAAGGAGAAGAAACTAACAAGGATTTTCTTAGTAGCGGCGAGCGAAAAGAAATCAGTTCAGCACTAAGCCATTTTGTCTTTATGGCAAATATGGGATGCAGTGTATGGAACATCTATAATCTAGTATGAGAAATTAATGATTTAAGTCCTTCTTAAATGAGGCCATTTACCCATAGAGGGTGCCAGGCCGTATAACGTTAATGATTACTAGAAGGTGTTTCCAAAGAGTCGTGTTGCTTGATAGTGCAGCACTAAGTGGGTGGTAAACTCCATCTAAAACTAAATATAACCATGAGACCGATAGTAAACAAGTACCGTGAGGGAAAGTTGAAAAGAACTCTGAATAGAGAGTTAAATAGTACGTGAAACTGCTTAGAGGTTAAGCCCGATGAACCTGAATATCCATTATGGAAAATTCATCACTAATAATATAATATATTAATAATATTATAAAAATGGTGTGCACTTTTTCCATATAAGGACATTGTAATTTGTTAATGTAATAAATATTTATCATAAGATCCATTACTTAAGTTTATTCAAATTAGTTATTTTCGGATTTCTAACATAAAATAAATGTTTTGGATTTGATAAATCATTGACAGATATAATTATATAATGCGCTTAAATTTCTTTTATAAGGAATTTTACAATTAAATAAAATAAAATAAAATTGTATGCGCTATTATGATTAACAATGCAATAGATTCAGGATACCTTCGGGACCCGTCTTGAAACACGGACCAAGGAGTCTAACATATGTGCAAGTCATTGGGTATTTTTAATAAAACCCAATGGCATAATTAACTTAACTGATATATTAAATGGGATGAGTTTATGTTTTGTTATGAAATATGAATGCAATCCCGGGGCGTTCTATATAGTTATGCATAGTGATATTTATATTATTTATGCCTCTAACTAGAGCGTACCTTTAGCATATATGCTGTGACCCGAAAGATGGTGAACTATACTTGATCAGGTTGAAGTCAGGGGAAACCCTGATGGAAGACCGAAACAGTTCTGACGTGCAAATCGATTGTCAGAATTGAGTATAGGGGCGAAAGACTAATCGAACCATCTAGTAGCTGGTTCCCTCCGAAGTTTCCCTCAGGATAGCTGGTGCAATTAAAAATTATTTAAAATAATCTTATCTGGTAAAGCGAATGATTAGAGGCCTTAGGATCGAAACGATCTTAACCTATTCTCAAACTTTAAATGGGTAAGAACCTAGCCTTTCTTGGTATGAAGGTTTTAGGTTATGATATATTGTGCCCAGTGGGCCACTTTTGGTAAGCAGAACTGGCGCTGTGGGATGAACCAAACGTAATGTTAAGGTGCCTAAATTAACAACTCATACAGATACCATGAAAGGCGTTGGTTGCTTAAAACAGCAGGACGGTGGCCATGGAAGTTGGAATCCGCTAAGGAGTGTGTAACAACTCACCTGCCGAAGCAACTAGCCCTTAAAATGGATGGCGCTAAAGTTGTATACCTATACATTACCGCTAAAGTAAATGGTTCATATCTAATTTCGGTTGGATAAATAAATTTTGAAACTTTAGTGAGTAGGAGGGTACAATGGTGTGCTTAGAAGTGTTTGGCGTAAGCCTGCATGGAGCCGCTATTGGTACAGATCTTGGTGGTAGTAGCAAATAATCGAATGAGACCTTGGAGGACTGAAGTGGAGAAGGGTTTCGTGTGAACAGTGGTTGATCACGAGTTAGTCGGTCCTAAGTTCAAGGCGAAAGC
>CAJVCO010000168.1:0-41547 GCA_910595825.1 Philhelius pedissequus
GTAATGCAAACCAATCAGCAGAAGGATGGGCTTTCATATACAACCAAAACCAGGTTTCGGCGTAACCTTCAACGAACTGGTGAAAATGAGAAAAAATCTCCTGCCAAGTTGCACCATAGCAATTTTTAAGTCGATCTAACCTGAACAAGAACTCATCGATGGTCATATTTGAGCTATCAAATTTGAGCCCCCACTTATGGCAACTATATATTTTTTTAACTGTAGCACTGGGCCTATTAGGAGAAGGAGCATTTACTTGAGAAGTAGGACTTGCTCCGGAAGCTATTATAGATGGATCACTAAGTCCTAAGTTCTGCAACCGTGATATGAAGTCCTCTGATGTGGTGTTAGCGCAATTAGGCGTTCGTTGGTTTGAACCTATATTAGAGGGAAAATGGCGTTGTTGAGATTGTTGCTGAATAGAGGAAGAAACTGAGACCGATTTAGGTTGAGATTCGTTACGCTTACGCAGCTCAAATTCGTTTGGAGACTCAGTAGCAGTAACAGGTCTTGAAGAGAATAGCTCTTGCCGAATAGCAGTTATAAGGTCCTGTCTCAATGCCGTTGTACTCATTTACATTTCTTTTTGCATAACATTCATGTCTTCTGCCCTACCTAAACCAACGGTAGCGGTCACTATTCCTTGAATGTATTTGGAAAACTCTACTTCATCAATATCTAGACTTTGTTCTTGGCTTCGTGTAGTTGTTGTTTGTTCTCGCCATGGTTGCTTCCCTGCTTTTGGAATAGCGCCAGTTGAATTTCGGACGCCGTTTTCTGTGACCAATTTATTTGCGGCAGCTCCAGCATTGGATTCCGTTGCACAATGCGATGCACTCGACACATTTGCAGCAACCTCTACATTTGAAGCATCATTTGCATTTCGATTCCTACTATAATAGGAACCTTTCCTGGGAGGTAGACCACGCCTTGACATCGTAGCGGTCAGAAAGAAAAATATCAAATGTACAAGAGTACAAAATGCTCAACACACAATTTTCAAAAAACAAAACGCGAAGCTCAAAATAATAAAAAAATCAAAATACTCAAAAAAAAAATAATATAAATCCCAAAAACTGAAAACTAAGCGTATTACCAACAGGAAGAAAACGCTTTGAAGCAAGCGAAATAAGAAAAGGTATTTATGATTAAGGCTTATAATCTATTAGTATTGTGTTATAACGAAGGAAAAATTCAAAACTTCCCAAATTAACTGCTATCTAAACCTAAAAAAAATTAATGCAGATCTTTCGAGAAAAAAAAATTGGAAATTCAAACAAAAACCGTCAATCAAATGTAAAAAAGATCGAACTAGAGGCATATATAAAAAGAAATGAAATACGAGAAAAACTAATGGAAAAAAAAATAATATGTAAACGAAAGGAAAAAAAATAAGGAAATCTATTCAGATCGTGAATACTCGTATCTTAACTCAAAAAAAATATTAACAAAAAGAAAACAAAAATGTGTTCAATAATCATAGTAGGTGGATGCGACTCTGCATATACGAATACACCCAAGATAAACGATGAATGAAGACGACTGTCATACTCACTCCCACAAGGAAACGACATCTTCTTTACCAAAAATTTTACCAAAAGGTAGACGTGAATGCGTTAGAAATTGTCAGTGCTTACAAGGTTATATATAGAACTAAAGGCATTTAGGATTTAAAAAAAATTAAACTCGTTTCACTTTCGCGGCGAAATAGACAGACCATCAGCCACGCTATCGGCCGAAAGTTAATATGAGATAAAGTTTTTCTAAGTAAACTTTCTGGGGAAAATGAGAAAAAATAATATAATGTAAAAATATGTCTTTAGAAAGAGAAAGGTCCGAAGCATCAGACTAAATGGAGATCTCATTCATTTACTGGACATCTTTTCCTTACTCAATCTGAGAAGAATCTAAACGAAGTCTTGAAGATCTATATTCATAGAAAAAAAAATCAAAAGGATATTAAGTAAACTTGCAGCAGCCTAATTGAGGGTATCACCCAATTACTGGTCAAGTTCTCGTAATTCCTATCGACGACAGAAAAAAAAACTAAATTTGAAACGGAAGAAATGAACAAATTATACCAAATGTAAACTATTAATAATCTCCTGTTCACTCACGCAACTGCCAAAACATAAAATAGTATACCGGTACAATTTTTAAATTGTTAAAAAAAAGGACAAATCGTGCCCCACGTTGGGTGCCACCTGTAACGTACGCTCTAGGTGTTTTAGAGAAGGGATGATCTTAAAAATTCTCAACCCATATAACCACCCACTCTTAACACTACCAGTAGGATCCAAAGCTTACAGGAACTTTGAAACTCCTGGCAGCAGAAGCGGATGGGTGTCCAGGTCCCAACTGCGCGGCATGCTAGCATGGCCGATGGTTAGCTCGTCGGATGGGGGGGGTTCTTGAAGTTGGAACTCTGGACGGCCGTTACGTATATTCATGCCGTATGAAATTCGTACAAAAAAAATTCGCGAAGCTGACTGTCCCAAAAAGAAGAATTCGTTGTCCCTGTGAAATGAGGAGAGCTTTGCTGGTATTGCTCTCTGAGGAATATCCCACCCTATTGTCACACAATCTCACTCTATGAGTAGGACCATGCGACCAACCTGGTTACCAAGACCTCAACTATTTTTGGTAACCCCCAAAAGAGTATGAAGACAAATAGTTTACCTATGCCTTCATCGTATCGCCTTCGTATTCATCGTTTCTGTCAGAGCCACATCCACCAAATAAAATAACCTTAACCATTAACATGGTTTGTAACTAAAACTTCAAAAATCAAAAATCAAAACTTTTTCAGATTGAACTCAAACATTCGAACTTCCGACGAAAAACCCATAAACGTATCTTCCCGAGTGGATTAAAAATGAACCCATTATTCAAAATCAATAGAAAGGATGTTCGTTGTTTTCAAAAGATATAGTTTTTTTTTTTTTTACTAAAAATTTTATTCCAAAAAAAAATTAAGCCTATAATAAACCACTAATAATTCACCTAAACAGGTAGACATATCTTTAAATCGAAATATAAAAAAAATACTTTAAAGTTTATAGCTATAATAATTGTTTTCTTTTAGAAACAATAAATCAAGTATTATAAAAAAAACTTACGGTTTAAAAGAGCACACAAAAATTATTTAAATCTGAATTTTTATTTTTATATATATAAAAAGCAATTGAATAAAACATAAGATTTGCGTACAAAGATAATCAGGAACGAAAATGTCCTAACTCTTAGTTAAGTAGGTTTATCTTTTTTTCTTTTCTAGTTTTAAGCTTTTTCTTTCTTGTTTTCTTCCCAATCAAAATTCTTTCATTTAGTTTAGGTAGTAATTAAATTAAATTAAACCAAATTCAAATTAAATAATATAATGTAATATTTAAAGAAAAATTACTCACCACCTGAATTGTATTATTTGCATACTTGATTTTAAATTGGTGTATTTTAGTTGTTTGATGTTATAATTTATAGTTGCTTAATTCCTCCTGATGGTGTGCACAGCATCGCAGGATTGAATTTTTTTGTTGTTTTGTTGCTTTGTAAATTTTTTTTCTAGACAAAAACTTGACACAAACAAATAGAAATTTGAACGGATTGAATTTACAAGGTCAAATTGTAATAACGTTTAATAGTTTAATAATAAAAAAAATAGTTTTGTTTTTGAAAAGAAAGAAAGATATGTATATACTTAGCTTTTTTTCATAAATTATATGATGATTGATATGATGTGTATGTATGAATGTATGTTCAGGACTTATGAAAGTATGTATGTCGTAATTTTTTTTTTCTGGATTGTAGGTTTTTTTTTTTTTATCTTAAATATTTTCCTGGATTCTTCTAGGATTTATTTTTGGTGTATGGATGATTTTGATTGTATGGATGTTACTGGATGTTTTTTTGTTGTTTCTTTGTGTGATGTTTTTCTGTAGACCTTATTCTTTAATGTAGATCGCATGGGTTGTTAAAAAAAATAAATATGTCCAGATGAAGATTTTGACGATAGTAGGTTTGGTTAATCGATGGTGTTTTTTTTTTGTAGATCTTTGGATCTTTGGATTTTATAAAGATCGTGATGTGGCTGAGTCGTAGGAGCTCGATGCCGTGTAGGCCGGCAAACGAAGCACAAACACTTTTTTCCACAGTTCAGCGGCTTTTTTTTTTTTTTTGAGACTTTAAGAAATGTGATATAATGGATTGGATTTGCTTCGAAGTCAATCGACTTTGGGCTCCTGGAGCACCTTGAAATTTTTGTTCTAATGCTCAGAAAATACCAATTAATTGCTTCTGGGAACTAGATCACTTCTGGGATTTTTATAATTTCTTCTCCTTGAGCACCTTAATTATTTCAAAATGTGTATACGAGTAGGTATATTTTTATTCATTAAATAGATATTATATATATTTTTCACTTAAAAAAAACTTGTAAAAAAAAACTTGAAAATAAATTTTTAATTTTAATATTTTTGCTCGTCACTATCACGTCTTAGTAGATCGAAAAAAAAAAACACCAAAAAGAAAGATTCTGCTTTCGTCTCAGGTATTTATACCCTTGGTCCCAAGCTCATAGATTCTCTCACCCATACATTCCGAGAACAATCATGGACGAAAATTCAACTTCCGATTTATGGTTTTTCTCTGTGGATTTTGACCACAAAAGTCTGAAAATTACCTTAAAATTCAAATTCGAATTTTTCAAAAATACATGTGACAATTTCCAAATTTTCTAGTCAAAATCCACCGAATTTGCCAATAATTCTTCTATGTGATTGTGTGTTTTTACAATTTTTTGTAAACAACTCCGAAACAGCTCTCCGACGATCAGTGTCCTTGAAAATATTAAAATTCTCGTTTTCATGTTTTCGTTCAAACATACAGATTTATTGTGATCTGTATGTTATCACTTCTCGTGGTTTGATTCATTAGCATGCCCGAATCTTATCTTAATGCCTTCTAGTTCGAGTCCCGATCATTACTATTCTTTTTTTTTCTTTTTTTTTTCCATAATCTATTATTTTTTTAAATTTATTTCCATAACATCATAATACGTTTTTTTTTTCTTTCATCCTTTATTTTTAATAAATTTCCAGTTTTTTGATAAGCCCAACGTGTGTTTATTTTTTTGAAATGTATTGTCAAAAGCCCATTCAATATTAGCTACCTATATGAATTCCTACCACCAATCCCATATTTCAAAACGCCTACGAGTATGCACCCTATTTATTATAAAAATTTTGTAACATTACCTAACATTCTATTATATGGCTGTTAAGTTTGCTCTAACTATCAAGCTCAAAATAAGAACTCAAGTACATAAAACTAGAGTTTCTCAAACTATTTAACATTTTTATTATTTGAGTCGAGTAGTGATTACATTTGTAGCGAGAGCATCCAGCGATGTTATAAATGATAGTTTCTTTAAAGTATACTGTACTATCATCTGGTTTGATAGGCAAATGAACCAAAGAGACATATATTTAAAGAGAAAGCCTTGATATACGAAGCTAATCAATGATTTTATACATATACAGGGGAGGTAGTTCACTGCGGAAAATAACTTGTTCTTGCAGGATGAGTATGAGTTAAAATTCAGAAAACAACTGGAGTGGAAGTGGGATACATGGTAAGGGTACAATAGCAACCATACTTACATACCGATCGTTGGAATTTGGAAAACCACTAAGCCATATCAAGGTTTCTCACAATATAATGGCCTCGATTGTATACATATATGTAGTTATTTAGTGACGTATACGCAAAAATCCGTAAAGTTAAATATAATTAGGTAGAAATATATACTTTTTATACTGCTTAGTTGTTATAGTTCAAGTGAAAAGAAAGATGCCATTCGAATTTTTGTCCATATATAAATATATAAAAAAAAATCTAAAATCGTTGAAGCGGTTTTTTAAATATTATTTTTTATGTATAAAATCTTAAACATTTTGTCTTAGCATTTTTAGAAAAAAAAAGTTTGAAACGACATTTTGAACTATATATTAGGATAGGTACATAAAACATTCAATTTTGAAAACTATTCAGTAACTGGTTTTTGAAAATCGGTTTTTCAAATACAAAATGTTATTTATTTTTTTAGAAATGGAAACATTTTTTTTATTTGAGTATGCAGAAAGTCGGAAATATGAAAAGTGGTTCTATGTAAATTCCTACCGTTAATAAGTACACAAAATAAAATATTTTTATAGTCAAAAGTGGAATATACTAATTTAAGAACACACACATGTTTTATGAGCTGTTTTCGAGATTAAAATTTGTTCTTAACGGTTTTTCAACATTTGTATGCGAGGTAACGTTCTTTTTTGTTTAAGCAATATATATAGTATAATGTAGTTGTTTTCAACTATTCAAGATAATGTAAGAAAAACTATTAAATACGAAGTTTCGCAAAAAAATCAATTGAATAGTTTTCCAAATTTTTAGTTTTTAATTTCCAAAAAAAAAATGTTTTTGAACAATTTTCTCTCACATTACTGTTAAGACTTTCTAGGAGCTTCGCAAAAAAAATACAAGAAAAGGATATATAAGGTCTTCAAGAAAATCGAAAACCAAAAAAATTATTCTACTAGAAACTATACGTTACGTTTTTTTTTCAAAAAATAAATAAAACTAAAGTATTTTCAGATTATATATTTCAAAGAGAACAATTAATAGCTTTTGGAGTATATCTTTGGAACAGGTTGTCCAGTAAAGGCGAGCGATATTTTTTAGAATCAGCACTTCATACTTTCAAA
Source organism: Philhelius pedissequus (assembly GCA_910595825.1). NCBI lineage: Eukaryota > Metazoa > Arthropoda > Insecta > Diptera > Syrphidae > Philhelius > Philhelius pedissequus. Next base: position 6,759 of record CAJVCO010000168.1, read on the forward strand.
GGAAACATCAACATTTTTTGCAAGCAAGTTGTATTTAAAAAAAATAACTCCAGGAAAAAGCATACATCATTCTAAATATGCGTAGATTACAAAAAGTTATCAATCAACCGTTCCAAAGATACACTCCAAAGTATTTTCAGATTATATATTTCGAAGTAAACAGTGAATACCATTTGGACTATATCTTTGGAACGGGTTGCATTTTCACTTGTTCATCAGTGAGGTTTCTTAGTGGGTTTGTATTTGTACCTGACCGCTCTGCTACGCTGCGTTTATGCAATTCATGTCGCAAATGCTCTTTGATCGATTCCATTTAACTATATGTCTTGCTTCTTGATGGTTGGGCGTTGTAGGACGCGGGAAGTCACTGATTGGCGTCAACATGGCGACGTCCAGTGATACAACGAATACTACACGTCAATTGTGCTTATTTTACCTCCAAGTGGTAACCATCGGATACTGGTCTCGTTCATCCGAACTTGACTTGGTAAACTAATAAGCGCGAGTGTTAAACAAAAGACAAAAATAGCAACACTATAATCTTCTGTCCGAAATGACTGGTTGTATAACTGGGCTCAAGTCTTGGACGAGCCTATCAGAAGGATGGTGTGCGGCGGATGAATTCACCACAGAGAATCAACCGTGCCATCAACAGCACTGAGGACAGAAACCGAGAGGAGTGTTCCCACTAAGGCACTTTTCCTTCTACAAGACGACAGCGGAAGAATTCCCCAGATGGAATCAACGGTGGCGTCTACAGTTCCAGTGAGGCTGAACTACTTAGTGAACACCTTATACGGGCTACTACGACATATTCGGAGCTCAGGCCTATAAGGAGCGGTGAATCCGGCCCCCGCCCTTGGAGTTAAATTGTAAGGGTCTGGTCCTCCAGGTTGGGGGTCGTACCGTCGGGGTGACTTCCCGGCCACGTAAAGCAACTTTTAGTTTCGAAGCAACAACAAGCCTCGGATACGGACGGATTTACTGTTGACGAACCCTGCAAACGAAATAAGGACAACGAACTTCGGATCTGTACGTAGAATGTTCTGTCTCTTTATAGACCACGTGCAGCCGAACATTTAGCGGAGGCCCTAGGCTGCTACAAAGCAGACATCACCGCCATCCAAGAAGTGCGATGGGATAAGCCGGGCAAACTAAAATTGAAAGACTGCGATATCTACTATGGTGACTGCTATCGACCACAAGGGCAACGCCTTTTTGGGTGTGGATTCGTCGTTAGAGGCAGACTTAGACAAGGAGTCTTGAGTTGAACTGTGTGAACGAGCGCCTAACGACAATTCGCATCAAGGCTAAATTCGCCAACATCAGCCTCATATGCGCCCATGCCCCCACAGAGGAGAAAGATGACGACACCAGGGACGAGTGCTACGAGCTCCTGGACAAGACGTATGAGCAATGCCCTAGTTATGACATTAAAATTGTCTTAGCCGATTTTAATGCCAAACTAGGAAGAGAAAACGTCTTGGGTGGCACAATCGGAAAATATAGCCTGCACGACACCACCTCCGATAACGGACTCAGGCGAATCGACTTTGCTGCGGGGCGAAACGTTGTGGTAGCCAGTAAGCCGTTCCCGCATATCGATATACACAAAGGGACATGGCGAATTCCTGGTCAATCAACCGCCAACCAGATTGACCACATTGCGATCGACGCGAGGCACTCCTCCAGTATCGAGGATGTACGAACGTTCCGAGGAGCAAACGTGGACTCGGTCCACTACTTCGTTGTAGCCAAGGTAATGCTAAGGATATTCAGACCAAAAGCAAAACGGGAAAATACTGTGAGATCATTTGACGTCGGACGGCTACAGTCGCAGGAAATCACAAGGTCCTTCCGATCAAGTCTCTCACGCCCTCTTAAATCGTCCTTTGCTGCCAACTGCAAGTATCGAAGACCAGTGCAAGAGTTGCCAGGAAGCAATCAGAGATACCGCCTCTAACATGCTTGGCCTCGCACGACCACCACGGCGAAACACCTAGTTCATTGAAGAATGCCGGCAAGTACACACAGCCAAACAATAGGCATACAAAGCGGCGCTGCATAGAAGGACTAGAGCTGCTCGCGAGGTCTACGAGCAGAAGAGAAGAGAGGAACACAAGCTTCTAAGAAGGAAAAAGAAAGAGCATGAAAAGCGCGCGATCGAGGAAATAGAGGGATGCCATTGCAGGAATGAAATTCGGAAGTTTTACCAAAAAGTAAAAAGAACCTCCCAGTGGTACAAGTCCCGAACCGAAATCTGCAAGGATGATCAGGGGAACATCGTGGTAGTATCGCAGTCGGTGCTGAGGATATGGAAAAATTATTTCTGCAAATTGTATAACGGCGACGTCGAACCGAATCCCGCTATTGACTGTACCATTCAACCTTGACGACACGTAGGCCAACAATACCGTCCACCCGATCTCGACGAAGTAAAGATAGCTATATCTAAACTTAAGTCCAACAAAGCTGCTGGAGCTGATGGTCTTGCGGCCGAGTTGTTCAAAGCGGCTGGCGATGAACTGGTAAGGAGTATGCACCAGCTCATCTGCAAAATATGGTCGGAGGAAAGCATGCCCGATGAATGGAACCTCAGCATTGTTTGCCCGATCTTCAAGAAACGCGATCCTTTGGCCTGCAACAACTACAGAGACATCAGTCTTCTTAATACCGCCTACAAGATCTTCTCTGCCGTACTTTGTGAGCGCCTAAAGCCTTTCGTCAACAACCTGATAGGTCCTTACCAGTGTGGCTTTAGGCCAGGGAAGTCCACCATCGACCAAATATTCTCACTACGGCAGATCTTGGAAAAACCCAGGCATTTCAAATCGATACTCACCACCTTTTTATCGATTTCAAGGCCGCGTATGACATCATCTACAGAGACGAGCTATATAGAGCCATGTCTAGTTTTGGCATCCCTACCAAACTCGTTCGTTTATGCAGGATGACGATGGAGAATGCACACTGCTCCGTCAAGATCGGCAAAGACCTCATAGACACCTTTGATGTTAAAAAAGGTTTTAGGCAGGGCGACGTGCTGTCATGCGACTTCTTTAACATCATTCCTGAAAGAATAGTGCAAAACTCTCACGTCAACACTAGGGCACAATCTTTCAAAAGTCCGTCCAATTACTCGCTTACGCTGACGACATTGACATAATCGGACGAACAAAGCGTGAAGTCAATGGTGCTTTCGTGAGTATTGAGAAGGAAGCCAAGAAGATGGGTTTAACAGTGAACGGGAGCAAAATAAAATATATGCTGTCAACAAGAAAGGACACCCAGCACCGGCGGCGTCTCGGACAGAACGTCACTATAGACAGCTATAATTTTGAAGCGGTCAGAGACTTTGTATACCTGGGATCCACTATAAACTCAGTGAATGATACCAGTGCTGAGATCAAACGCAGAATTACTATTGCCAACCACTGTTTCTTTGGGCTAAGAAGGCAATTGAGAAGCAAAGCCCTCTCTCGAGCAACTAAGCTGTCCATATATAAAACGCTCATCATCCCAGTCCTGATGTATGGTGCAGATACATGGACAATGTTAACGGTGGATGAGAAAGCGTTAGGTTGTTTTGAGAGGAAAATTCTCCGGGTTATTTTTTGTCCCGTCTGCATAGATGGGAAATGGAGAAGACGATACAACAACGAACTATACGGGCTGTACAGCGATAACGACATAGTCATAAAATTGAAAAGCCAACGACTGAGATGGCTGGGTCACCTTGAGCAAATGGACACCAATTCTCCGGCCCGGAAAGTCTTCGAATCCCGCCCCGTGGGACAGCGCAGTAGAGGTGGATAGCATAAAAGGTGGCGCACGCAAGTGGAAGAGGATCTAAACCAACTAGGAGTGCGCAACTGGAGACAGATAGCTGGAAACCGAGGCGACTGGAAGAAGCTTGTTGGTTGAGGCCCTGGTTCACCCCGGACTGTAGCGCCACCTTAAGTAAGTAAGTAAGTATATGTCTTGCTTCGTCAATTAAAGCAAAATCGAATTAATAGTATAAATGCATGGCCTTATATGTCAAGCCCAATCCACAAGTGACCAGCTTGCAAACAGCTTGAATTGCTTTCAAATCCACGAGCAGTGCATTTGCCAAACGATGGTTCAATTACATTAAACAACTTCGACCACAAAAACAAAAAGTAGATAACAATGGCAATTGCGAGTTAAGTGATTTGTCATCACCTTTTTTCAATAACCACAAAAAAGGATTATCGAGGTCATCACCAGAAATTGTAAGCTAAATAACAATGTCCATCCCGAGCGAATTTTCACGAAGTAATCATTAAGCAGATTGTCTGAACGGGAGAAATAAGTTCTGGGGTATGATATAAAATCGCCAATCAATGAGATCAGAAACAGGCTTCCCAGATATAGAGCAATTTTGAGGTGGGTATCGTTTAAAATGGCCTTTTCGCAACCAAACATTATTGTGATAATGATGATTTCCTTAATTATCGTTGGGGCAGCGGTAGGCCACGTATATTTGGCTTCTGACCTGGATACATCTGGTCCGCCAGGTCGGAAATTCATATTCGTACTGACAGTAACCGGCGGTCGATTTCATTTTTCTTTGTGGCCATTGAGTTAATTTATGTCTTGAAAGTAGCTAGAAATGGAGAGTGTTTTGATACTTAGATGGTGTCATAGGTAGCATAGAATTTAAAAGTCGGAGTAACAAATGGATTTTAAAAATCGTGACATGGACATTTCATTGCAGAACAAACTACTGAATCTTGTTTATAATATTTTTATTTAGTAGTCACTTAAAATAAATTAATTTTAAAAGAACATAGGTTATTTTTAATCTAAGCACTAAGAGAAAAGTCGATAGTTGGTTATAATAAACACTCCAAAGAAAGATCTGCTATTTCTTGTTCGCCGATAAGATATGTGAAGGTTGGTCTTTTTTCCAACTTCCCATTTTCATTTTGCAGATTTACTTTAGTCGATTTTGAAATTGGTTTTAATAAAAAAATTAGAATTGAATTTATTTTGAATAATTTAATACAGAAAATGCACAGAAAAACTAGACACTCGAGAAAACCCAAAGCCAAGGAAAAATCAAATAAACAAAACAAGTTTGACTTTTTTTTTATACAAAAAATTACGAGCAAATGTCAAAATTACGCAAGCAATTAATGTGCAGGTCAATTAAACTGAGAACGATAAAAGTGGAGCATTGTACTAAGAAATCTAGTACAGCTATCCACTAAAACTACACATTTCGTCTTTCAGCATCGTACTGTAAAACGAAAAGTAGAGCGGAATTGTTTGTTCATGATTTCGTCGTGTCATTTATGTATGGGATTTTTCGGTTCGCATCAGCAGTGTACTAGGATTAACCAAAAAAGTAAACATTTGTCCTTTTGGAAATCGGTATGCGCTGCTTGTCAGCGAATACGTACATATATAGGTCTATATCTGATTTTAGGTGATTGAATTATCTTATATTTTATGGTGAAATTGAATTTATGTACGTAAATAAAATGAAAGTAATTTTTGTTAAAAAGAGAACAAAAAAGATCTTTACCAAAAAAGATAGTGCAAAAAAGATCGGGTCGTAAAATGAGAACATGTTCTCTTTTAAAGAGATACGAACTATAGGGCAAGTTTTGCATTGCATTGCATTGCATTTGGAAACAAATTTAACTCGAGATTTTAATCAACCTTGTCATTACGATGATAGAGAACACTAAAAAAGTGGATCCCGCAATACCGTCTGTCTGCCTGTACAACGCTGTACAGCCTACGCCGCTGAAGCGATTTTCTTCAGAATTGGGACTTTAGCGTTTTAGGCGATTGTCTAAAATAGATTTTTGAATTGATCTTTTAGGTCCAAAACTAACGGCACCTGCCATACAATTTTTTTCTATCATCTCAATTATCTCGAAAACGGCTCTAACGGCTCTCATTAAATAAATATGCTATAAATTCTCCGACATGGTTCATTCGCCTCTAGTTTTCAACTATAGCCTGATACCTATTATTTGTTTTTCCAACTTTATATTTATGTAAACATTATTAAAATTATATTTAGCGAATGAAATAAAAAAAAATTAACACAAAAAAGCAGTTCGTTCAAATTATAAATAATACTGCATGCCAAAATTTTCAGAAAATATTTTTTTTTAGGGTTTTTGAAAAGAAAAATATTTTTTTTTGAAAATTCAATATTTCGAAAACGGTGGATGATTTTTTTTTGTAACACATATTTAAATTCTTAACAGATGTGATCGAACATAACAGCAAGTTCGTGCAATCCAGTCGTGCATTTATTTTTTTATAAAAATCAGTGGAGCCGTTTTGGAGAAAAATAATATTTTTGTTTTTCGTCAAAAAAATGTATGGTACCGAGTTTGAGGGTACTTTTTTTCAAAAACTATTATCGAAAATAACCAGGTTGAAACAAATGATAAGGGAACAAATTTCTGGCTTCAGAAAACCTATGTTTTTTTATTGTAGGTAATGCCGTTGTTCTTAAATCATTTTATTAAATTGCCTTCCCGCTTTAAAGTAGGGAGATAGACCCCCTCATATGTAATTAATTAAAAACAACTAATTCATATTTTACCCTTGGTTGGTTGTTTTCCAGCTTCTTCAGGGGTTGATATTTATTTAGCTTTCAAAACAAAATTTACAATGATTGGCATTAGAAATATACTGATATATACATAAATATTGCTTATATGGGATTTTTTATAACCTTAATTTAGGGTCTATTGCACTTATTTTTTTGTTTAGTTTTACATTTTATTAATTGAATTAAAATTTGATTTACTTAAATTAAAATACATCGGCCCATATTCATAGTGATATTTTAAACTCGAGTCTAGATGAACTGTTGTCTAAACTTATCACACAGGTTAGACACATCTACTATTCATAGATAATTTTGTAGCCATATTTAGAAAAACCCGACTCCAACATGAATTCGATTACAACTCTTCTACAACTTTCTTTCAATCTATCATGAAAACATCGATATGTTAAAACGAGGGGAAATAAAAAAACAAATTTTTAAAATGTAGTCTTAGACTTTATTTAGGATGGAATACTTATAGATAGCTATACCAAGGAAGTTGTGGAGATTAATATGTTTGATGATTTTGCCGATCATACACAAGATGCTGATACTGTAATACAGTGCAGGAGGAAGAAAAGCCAGCTGCAATACAAATTCCTATTCAAAAGCTAAAACGGCTAAAAAGCACCTTCAATTAATTTTGAAGTGTTTTATGAAGTTTTACATAATAATTTTCATCTTCTTGTATTGGAAATTCTATTTCATTAAATACTTCCTTATTGTGATCAAAAACTGCAAAAAATTCTTTACTTTAGTTGATAATAGGTCTGTTTGTTATCTGTGAATTTGTACGAACTCCTAACAATTTGTAAAAATTTTCACAAAATGCTGTTTGTTAACTCTAAAATATTACAAAGACTGTCAAATTAGTGGAGGAAAACTTCCCCTACGTTGAAAAAGTTGCGAATTCTTACTACAAGAAGTGTTTTTTTTTTTTTTTTTTTTTTTAAATTCATTTTTATATAATCTAAACTTATAACTATCTTAAAGCTAGACAAAAATGTTTAAAACTAGCCTAATTATCAATAAGTTACAACTAATTTACTGGCCCTTTACGGGCGCTCTAAACTAAACTATATCTCTTAATACTGTCTTTCGACCTTAAATCTATTTTAATTAATTCTAATTTTTTTTGTATTTTATTTTTGTTTTACCAAGAAAACTTTAAAAAAAAAAATCGGTCTCGTATCATTTTTCATTTTTTACTTATAAACTACCTAAATCTAGACTAAAAATAATTAAAACTAGATACAATTAACTTATATACTAACTCAAACTACAAGAAGAGTGTTTTACTTTGTGCACAAAAATGTAAAGACGGCCAATCGAAAAGACCATTACAAAATTTCCCCCACTCTTGAAGTTTGACAGTAGTTACACTTCTTACTACAAAAAAGATACCGAACACACCTAATACTCGTACATGCTAAGAATAACAAGTTTATTCCTACATGAGAAATTTCATCCCTTCGCTATAATTATATAGAACTGCAACTTTGATTTAATCTACCTATTTAGGCCTATTTTCTTGTAGCAATGTGGTAAGTATTGAATTTTTCCTCCAGTCGACTTTGTGGGTTAGTTACAGGAGTGAACAGTAGTAGCCAAAAAAAACTTAATGCTGTTAACACTTGAAGGCTTCCGATATTGGCAAACCTCTTTTAGTTGTTTGGTCTTGAATTTTTAGCAAATCAATTATAATTGTTGCCGTATTTTTGTCGAATCGATACTTTCAAAAAATTCGTCGTTACTCAGTTCAAAGGAGTCGATTCTTGTCTTATAGCGCTTTCGTCTTCTTGTAATACCATTTACAAATCAACCAAGATATCAAAATCTTCTTTAATATTTTCATCAATTGACATTTTTCTTTCTTTTAATTCAAATCACTTTTGTGTCACTAATTTATGATGTTCGGTAGAGTTAAAAACAACTTAAAGAAAACATCTGCCTTAATCAACGTTACACTAGAAATGGATTTAAATTGTTTATGAATTACATGAACTCCAGTTTAGTTTAGCAACAACCTAGAAACAACTTATCAAACATCTATGAATATGCGCCATTAACATTTAAAAAATAAATAAGTCAACTTTTTGGACAACAAAAAACTTAAAACCTAGTACAACTTATTATCACAGATCAATTATTAATGGTAACACTAGGTGTGTTTTATTGGGAATCTATCCATTGTACCGTAAGTAATTCCCAAAAAAACGCATCGACCGTAGCATGGACCGTAGCTTTTTTATTTTTGTAAAATTGGTACCCCTGCACAGCAGTCACAGGTAATGAAATAGTTTTTCGCAAAGTAAAATTAAGAAAATATCAAAGTTATGAACAATAATTAGCTTTTATTCATATAAAATAGAAAGTAGAAAAACGTACCCATATTTAATTTATTTTACAAACCTATTTCTTGTTTTCATTTTTTCTGCAATTGCAGTTTTAAATTCGAACATTCATTTTGCACGAATGGAACTGAAATGATAAGCGAATGGCTTTGTTCATAGACTATGGTTAAGTCTCTTTTTACACAGTACAATTTTTGTATTGCTTTAAAAATGGTCTATGCATTTCACACGAAGAAACAAAAGTGCCGGAGATTTACTTGTTTCCTTTAAATGTTTCTTGGTTTGGAACGCACACTACAACGTAGTTTAAATTGTTCATTCCCCTTATATTTCAAGCTTTTATTTATTTTCTGAGCTTATCGATAGCTAGAGTTTTATTTTTCAAGCCAATTTAAAAATTTATTTTCTGAGTATGTTTTGTTTTCAATTCAATATTTACTCATCAGACTGCACTTAACATAAGCGGAGTAAGTAACAAAAAGTTAACATTTGGTTTGCCATTTCACCATTTTGGATCACAAAAATGTATGCCCAGTCCATGTCCATGTAGTGAATCGAATACCGCCCATGGCCAACGTCCATTAAACAGTGAAGAAAAAGCACACTTTGTGAGTTCAGTTTCCGCTTAGTGCGTTAGGCTAGTCGCGCAAATGTAATTTTGCCGAAACGAAATAGTTTAATCACTAGTTGAACGATGATCGCGCACATAAGCAACTTAAAAATCAATCAACGAGATAAACGAACACACAAACATCATTTTGATTTAATGTGCGCGCAGTTACATTATAGTTCGATGTGATACAAACTGAAGAACTTATTTGGGGCGATCGTTCGATTTGTGCCAAAACACAAACTCTTAAGTTGCTCGAATCGCGGAGTGAATAGTTTTTGCATATGCGCGCACTCTCATATAAGTCCAGGGTATTCACTTTAGCAACCAAACTGTTGCAAAACTGAAAGTTGCATATGTGCGCTCCTCTGGCCTTATAGCTCATAGAATTTTATACGAAAAAAAAAATATTTTGCAGCGCAGTGTCAAGCAATTCCTCTATAGTGCAGTTCCACCCAATGCGGTTTGTCTTCTCAAATTGCTTTTTTGTAGATCTAAATTAAAAGATGATTTTTTTCACCAAACTCTGTTTATTTATAACTATCAATAAAAATTGAACACAAAACGAAAATTGGGCTTGGTTAGTCAAAAATAAAAGTAAAACGGGATTCATTCGATAAATATTGGTTTCTTTTTCAAAATGGATATCCAAATTTGTTAAAATGGATTAATTGACATTAGGGGTATGCAAAATTGCAGATATAGGTGCAATTTTAGACGTACTTCAGAAAATAATTGAGCAAAAAATACAGGTTTTAATAGTAAACGTCAGAAACTTTTCACAAGCTTAAAATTTATTAAAAAAATGGAGTTATCTAAGATTTGAGAAATATAAACTGGCCAACTATTAAAAAAAAAAGAATCAAAAAGATCGATTTGTCTTAATTTAATAATTAACACTCAATGAACACATCCATCGAGATTCAATTCAATTATCAATCGTACCAACAAAACTAACAAAATCAGAATCGAGACTCGACTGAACGTCAACCAGCCATCCACCGTAGCTTCTACTTTAGCTTTTTATCGACCGTAGGGAATTGTATGTAAAATGCTACGACGGATAAACTTACGGCAGATAAATTTCCCAATAAAACACGGCTACTGTATATAGACTTTATGTTATCTATGTATTCCTGGTGGTTCATTTATTTTGTCATTTTTTGCTGAGTATGAAGACTTTCCAACGTGCAGCGGGTGGTGGTGTGGTTCTCTCTGTCCAGCATTGTTACATTGTCAAAATCTGCGATAAGTCCTTCCTCTATCATATGTTGTGAAATTATATAAAACCACATAGTTTCCATTTTTTGATTAAAAATAAGAATTAATCAGAACAACGAGTTTCTGAAAAATTTTAAATAATTTTACAGTTTTGAAAAATTACACTTTAAACCCTTTTTATCTTTTTCTTGTCAAAATTTGAGTTTAAAACCCGTTTTTTTTTCAAAAACTATTCATAGATTTAAATTGATTTAAAAATTAACTATTTTATTAAGGTATTGGCTTTAAAAAAGTTATAACACTCCCTCCCGGCCAAACGGGGAGAGATAGACCCCCTCCCACAGTAAAAAAATGCTTATATTAAGCCCCTAAAAAACCGTTATTAATTTGCGGCGCCTGAGTTATCGTACTCGTGCGCCAGTTAAAAACAAGTAAGCACTTAAAATCGATTACAATTATTTTTAAAATAAGAATACAGCATCTTCTCTCCTAAAAGTAATTTTTCCCACAAACATCCACCACACTCCACGCGATGGTAGTTTACGAATCCTAGTCGCGCTAATAAGAATGAATTAGGAGTAGGACATCCATTTTGATAGCCATACCAACAAGCGACGCGACCGACCAAGGTGCATCGTTTGGTCTTGCCTGTCCAATTAGGGCGTCGCCTTCGTCGATTTTCATGCAACGTTTTAAACAGAAACTAGGGCTTTGAAAACGGTTATGGAGGATTTCGTATTGAGCTCCAAAGATTTATGGGTTGATGTAAAAAAGACCTATTGTGCGTGGGGCTTCCCAGACGACGGAATCGAGGCGTCACTATTTGTATACCAAAAGTACTTAGGGCTTCATGTAAGACAAGGCTATTTTTAGGACTGAAAATATTGTTTTTAAGAATTTCGAGCAAATGAAATGGGGTTCCAGGCATCTAGTTATTGTTGTCATAACAAAAAAAATCAAAGCACATTTAAAGCGTTATATTGATTTACTTAGTTAAAATATAACGTAAGCATAAAAAGAATTAAAGGCTTAAACAAACAGAAACAATTTGAAGTTTAACATGTTTTAAAAAATAAATTATGCACCTAAAAATAATAATACACAGTCGAGTCGCTTATGTCTGTTTCTAAGGAGAGAAAAAACGGTGAACATATTTTTAACCAAATAATACGCACAATTCATAATGTGATTAACTTATTTTCAAGCCACTTTCGACACAGGTGTACACACAGCTGTTTACCAAATTCATTTGAAAAGAATAACAATACTAAATATACGTAGTCAGTTGGTCTTAATTAACACATTGCCTGAATACTGCTAACGAATTTCTTAAGTATACAATTTATGTAGATAGATAAAGTTGAAAAATTTACCTTAAGATAAAAGTGACAAAAATGACGAGCGATAAGTAGTTTGACACGATCATATTTTTTTTATTTTTTACAAACCAATTTTGCGGTGTCCGTTACAAGATCCCCTGAAAATTGGAATTGAACTGATCATAACATTTATATGGTATACATTCCGTTTTCATTTATTGTAGATTTTAAAAAAATATCAAAGAGGCATTTATAATACCCCAAAAGTATGTATCAAATATACCAATTCAGCGAAAATACTAATTCTTGTTATTATTACTTCACGTAGTATCGTCTCCAATTTTTAACTAATTCATTTGCTTGTGAAAATAAATTAGCCACTATTAAATTAACTAGTGGGAAATTTTTTAACAAACATATTAAAAATTGAAGTTCATATTTCTTCATTTCAGTGGCAGATTAACCTGCTGGGCGCCGTGAGGTACGCCCAGTAATAACCACCCCCTTTTTTAATACTATCAAAGGATCGTAATTTGAAGAATAAGGGACACGATTTTCTTTTTGCGGTGAGGAATTTAAATGCGGCGCGCGGTAGCATTTTTGAAATATCTCACAGGTAATTTGTTATTGGTTTTTGATAAATTGTACAGAATTTTTATAAACAAAATTGCATTACTAAGTGTTTACTAATGTGGAGAAAATATATTTTTCCTTACATTTCAACGAAGAACCTATTAAGTTTTAAAACTGGGAATCCGTCAAATATTTTTTTTGTCGCAAAGGAGTATTGCGTATAGAGTGTGGCAATTAGTTTAATAATAAAACCTAGTAAGATATATAAGTATAAGAAGTTGATTGCTTTTGTTCTTAAATAAAATTGTGTATATCTTAATTCCTTTTATGGTTTTCTCCTAGAGGAGGGGTCATGACCCCATGACCCCTCCCTGGATCCGCGCTAGCATGTTACGTGGTGGTTTATTTATTTGTTGTTGAAAGGACAAATTGTTATAGGTTTTTGGTAGTATATTAAAAATGGCATTGATCCAAGACCTTTATGAGTGAAATGTGAATTTGGTGTGAGAGTAGATAAGTACTTTTAGTTATTCTCGAAGTAAGTTTATAGGAAAGAAATTTCCGAACAATTGCCCTCCATCTAAGGAGACGAATAATTTTGTTATATAAATTTTAAGTATTTATTATTTTAAATTAAACGATAGGTATTTAACATTTTTAGCCATTTCAGTTGTAATAATTTTTTATGGCGCTCTCTGTTGGTTCTAAATGTAATTTATCTCTTTCTTGCTCTCGATACGCCATCTAGTAGCGTTATCATATATATAAATTTGTAATCTGGCAATGCCAGAAATAGAAAGAAAAGGGCGGAAATGAAAAAGAGGCCATCTTGTCTTGGCGATTGTAAAAAAGCGAAACACGTTTAAAGTAGCTAAAGAAAGATACCAAATTGAAAATAAAGATTGCCATATTTTTTAAACTTGAAACCTTAGTTTATAACTCAAACCCGCTGCCCCGAAACCATTAGATCCACCCGCTGTTGTTGCGAAAAATGTACCCGCTGTTGGTGCCAAAACTGCACCTGCTGCTTCTGCCATCATTGAACCTACTGCTGTTGTCGTCGTGGTTCCTGCCACATTGTCCACCGCCACTGTTGTGGAAATGCCCGCTGTAACTAAATTGCCTAGCTTTTCTGCTATGGCTGCCATTAATAAATCCGATGTTACTGCCGTATTAGATCATGCCGCTGTCGCCAAACCCGCTGTTACTGCTACCGAAGTGCCTACTGCCTCAAAAGAAATTAGTTTTCCTGCTGTTGAAACGCAAGCAGCCTCGGCTGAGGCATATCAGGAGGAAAAACTGTGGATGTTGCGTATGCGTCAAGAGATTCTTAAATTGCAAAGGCATATTCAAGCACTGGAGACAAGTGAAGGCCCGGTTCGATACCGACGAGTCAACTACGAAGATCTGGATGCCGCTGTCCCAAAATTCAGTGGGGATGATCATTACGATATACATAAATGGTTCGAACAATTCGACGACTTTACTGGGACGTGGAAATACACAATAAAAGAAAAGTGTCAAGCTATTCGTCGATGTGTGGAAGGGACAGCATAACAATATATCCTAAGCTTAGGTCTGGTTGCATATGACGAGATGAAAGCAGGTCTTATTAACATGTTCAAAATAACTATCACGCGGCAAGAGGTATATCGACAGTTGAGGGCCCGTACCTTGAGGAGTAACGAATCTTGTTTGAGTTATGTTGTGTCCATGCAATCGATTGCAGCAAAGTCCGATATTAAAGAGCAGGAACAGGTGGACATGATTATAGATGGAATCCCTGACAGTAGCAATGGTGTCACAATGATGTATGGTGCAATTTGCATAAACGATCTTGTGCCTCGTATGGATCGCTATGAACAACGTCTTCCAAGGGCAATCAGAAATACTACGGTTGCCATAACTAAACCAAAAGCTGCCGCTGCTGGTGCCATTGTGAATCGAGGAGAGGTTAGATGTTTCAACTGTTCACAATTTGAACACTACCAAAGTACCTGTCCGAAGCCAATTCGTCCAGTGGGTTCCTGTTTGACATGTCACAAAATGGGACACCTCCATAAGGATTGCCCGATGAGGACGACACATACGGTCGCATCTTTATCATATAACACAACTGATGTAACCTCAAATGATGTACATAATAATGATGATAACGTTTCGTTTATAGAAAAGGTAAGGGTGGCTTTCATTTATTGTTGCAATCAAAGCAGATTCACCGGATTTGTAAGCTTGTTGTCTCTTTTCGACTGTGGTAGCCCAATTAGTATAATACAATGTTCAAGTATTCCAAATTTTATTACATTATCGAATGTTGCCGTTCCAGCTGAACTTTGCGGTTTCAGAAAGCAGAGACTATATACTTACGGTACAGTTTCATGTAAAGTACAATTTCGCAATGAAGTTAAATTTATTTCTTTTTCGGTTATCCCTCAGGGAACAATGACAACGCCCCTTATTCTTGGACGTGACTTTATGAAAGTATTCAATATTTGTTTAACTAAAATTAAATTTGTCTAAGTAAAATCTGAATATAATAAACCTATGAATTTACATGTTAGTGTATCTGATTTGAATAATTTAGGAAAAGGGGTTGGTGATCCTGGAAGACAGATATGATTCAAAAATATACCTGAGAAAGCAGTCGGGATAGAGGAGATTGACAGTCATGCTTTGGTGGTGCAAAGTCAGTACAAATTGCCTGTCGTTTGTGTCAAAAATAGGTTTATGGAAATGTGTTCTATTGACATAGATAGATCATAATACGAAATTGATATTTGCCCTAGATTAGAGAAAACTAAAGCTGATGTTATTGGTTCAATAATTACCGAATCCTATTTGAGGCCAGTAGGTATTTCACAGCGAACCACCGATTACCAAATGAGAATTCGATTAACTGATGATAATCCTTTCGATTGTGCGACATGCCGCTTATCTTTTCATGATCGAGCTGAGGTTCAAAGAACTACCAATGATCTTTTGTCTAGAAAAATTATTCGGCCAAGTCAGTCCCCTTACGCTTCAGCAATAGACTTGGTAAAAAAAAACGGTGATATACGTATGTGCATTGATTTTAGGGGTCTTAATTAGAAAACTATTCGTGATAACTTCCCATTACCATTAATCGAGGACTGTATTGAATAAACAGCAAGTGCCAACGCATACACTTTGCTTCATTTGAAAGATGGACTTAATCAAGTTAAGTGTACGAAGATTCAATAATGTTCCCTTCCTTTGTAACACCTCATGGTCAATTTGAATACTTAAAAATGACATTCGGATTAAATAACGCCCCAGCTAACTTTCAGAGAGTTGTCTACAATATTTTCCGTAATTTAATCGATGCTGGCAAAATAATTATCTATATAGATGATATTTTAATAGCATCTGTCGATTTTGAATATCATGAAGAGACAGTGAAAGAGGTTTTGCGCAGAATATATAAAATTAAAATTAAATTATCAAATTAAATTATCAAAAATGTAAAAATTAGCAAAATGTAAATTTGCTTATGATGAAATTGAATACCCCGGCTATGTAGTGAATTTAAGTGGTATCCCACCAACTAATACCGATATTAGTGCTCTAAAGAATTACCCTATACCAAGGACTAAGCAGGAATTGCATTCGTGCATTTCAGTTTTTTCCTATTTCCGTAGGTTTGTACCATCCTTTTCAAAAATTGTCAGACCCCTGTTAGTTCTTCTACGCAAAGATATTTTTTTTGATTTTGCTCAGGATTGCATTAATGCTTTCTGTGAGTTACGTGATAGGCTTGTTGCTGCACCAATATTAGCTGCTTACAACCCAACGTACGATACAGAACTTCATTGTGATACAAGTGCTCATGGCCTCGGTTCAGTGTTGTTGCAACGTTAAAAGGATGGAAAGTTCCATCCAATTGCATACTTTTCAAAATCTACCACTGACGCAGAATCAAAGTACCATAGTTTTGAGTTGGAGACTTTGGCAATCATTTACTCACTTAGGCGTTTTCGTGTGTTATTACAGGGAATTACATTTAAAATTATTACCGATTGTAATTCGCTTACAATGACTTCAAACAAAAGAAGTGTGCATCCACGAATCGCTCGATGGGCCCTTAAATTAGAAAACTACAATTATAATATTCGGCACCGAAGTGGAGTATTGATGGGGCACGCTGATGATCTAAGTCGATGTTTGCAAAAGGAAAATCAAGTCAAAGTACGAAAAGACGTAACATCAGTATATCAGCTGTTGATAGTGAAGATTTAGATTTGCAGATTCAGGTAGAGCAAATGCGTGATAAGTGGATAGAAGAAATGAGGACAAAACTTGAAACGGAGACAGTCGGCAAGTTTGAATTACATGATGGGTTAGTTTTTCGTAGCGATGAGTCAGACAATTTGCTCTTGTGTGTACCAAGTGAAATGGAAGACAGTGTGATTCGTTTTAAACATTTTTGTCTAACTTTAAGATAGTTATAAGTTAAGATTAAATAAAAATGAATAATAAAAAAAAAAGCACTGTGATTCGTATTGTTCCCGAAAGAATAGGTCACTTAAGTAGTGATAAGTTATAACAAATTACGTGAAAATTATTTGTTTGCAAATATGAGGCACAAAATTGATTTTTTTATACGAAACTGTATTAAACGCATCATGTATACAACACCAGCTCGTTCAAATGAACACAATTTATATAGTATACCAAAAAAAAAACAATCCCTTTTGACACAATTCATATTGATCATTTTGGTCCTCTGCCTTCAATAGCATCTAATCGAAAACACGTTCTAGTAATTATTGATGCATTCACCAAATTTGTTCGAATCTACCAAGTCAAATCAACTAGTACAAAGAAAGTCTGCTGTGCACTAGACAAATACTTTAATTATTACAGCCGTCCTAGGCGAATAATTTCTGATCGTGGTACTTGTTTCACATCCCGTGAGTGAACCCTGTCAAGCTGAATGTGGCCTCACCGCAGGCAAACGGCCAGGTCGAACGTGTTAACCGAATATTAATAGCAATGTTTAGTAAATTGTCTGAACCAGTCCTGCATGCTGACTGTTCATTAAGGTTGTCACAAGTTGAATATGCATTAACAATACCATTTATAGTAACACAAAGGAATCACCAAGTAAGTTGTGATTTGGGGTGAATCAGAGGGGTTTAATTATTGATTAGTTAACCGAATATTTGGAAAATGAGTTTAGTAATGAGGCGGGTCGTGACCTGGAGGGATCTAGACAAGATGCTTTAAATGCTATTGAAAAATCTCAAGATTATAGTTTACAGTATTTCTAAGACGTAGTCGACCTACAAAACCGTACTCCCTACCGTGATTTTGTTGTCGTCAGGTATATTGACACTTCTACAGGTACGAATAAGAAACTCATCACAAGGAGTTACCAAATGATCGGTATGTTATTAGAGATATTATCAGCTAAGTCAGTTACCGTATGATGGAGTCGTTGAAGCTATTAAAATTCGACGTTGGATGACACCAAAGGAATCGTCGGAATCTGGAATCACTACCCACAAGCCACCTGAAGTAGATGAAAACTTCTTCAACGAGTTATTTGAGTAAATGAATTGTTTTGAATTGATTGAGGTCAAACAAGATTGTCAGATTGGCCGAGTTGAATTAATTTTATGACGCCCACAGTTGGTGCTAAATGTAATTTATCTCTTTCTTGCTCCCTATACACCATCTAGTAGCGTTTTCATATAAATAAATTTGTAATCTGGCAATGCCAGAAAAAGAATGAAAAGGGCGGAAATGAAAAAGAGGCCATCTTATCCTGGCGATTGTAAAAAAGCGAAACATGTTTTAAGTAGCCAAAGAAAGAAATCAAATTAAAAATAAAGATTGTCATATTTTTTAAACTTGAAACCTTAGCTTATACAGTATAAAATATTAATTTACCAACATAATACATTCTAAGAAAAACTCACTTTTCTTTCACTATAAAGTCCTTTATAATCACTTTTTTCACTAAACAAAAAAATATTTTGAGTATCACCCCTAAGTGTAGTTCGCGGTCAATCAAAACGAGTGTTTTTTATAATTGTCAGCGTTTTAAAGGGATTTTGACTACCATTAATATGTTCAAGCAGAGTGCGAGCGTTAGGAATATAGGGAAGCATTTATCTGTGAATGACTCGATGAGATCGCCTAAAACGCATTTTTTTGCAATCTTAAGCTCCCTTAGGTATGTGCGAAAAACTTGTCCGACGATTTTCAAATTCTAGCTATGATCGCTTCTTTCTGATCATATTGAACTGGTAACTACTAACTAACAACTGCGAACAGCACGATAAAAATAAATTCATCCTGAATGTTGATATCTGAATCGGTACGCCTTATTTCATTTAATTTGTTTTATTGTAGATTAATGTTCAAAAAATCTTACATTTAACTAGTATTCTTAAGTTTTAGAACTATTCAGGTTTAAAATAATAAAGAAAATTGCGTGAGGTTTCTATAACATTAAATTAAGGGAATATTCTACAAAATAAAACCCTTATGTAAAACTTAATCGTATCGCCTTATCAGTGAGAACAACCCGACGATTTTAGCTTATTCTTATTTAGCAACCGCGTATTTCTAATGCGTTACGCGTATTGCGTAATAATGCAACTTGCAATTTATAACAAGGAACAAGTAGGAAATAATTTCTTATAGGGCGATTTGTTATTACGTGCTTTTGAACCGTTCGCGCAAACAGACTTTTCAAGAAAAGGCGGAAAATCAGGACAGAGATTTAAATTTCGTATTTTCGGATACCAAAAATTAAGAATACCCCATTTGAATGGCGTTAGGTAATCTTTTTTTTTTGCTTAATTTTTCTTTAGATTAAAATAAAATAACATACAAAATTCCCTGCCCCCTGCAAGCTGTCGCCCTATGCTCGAGCCTCACGAGCCTAGTGGTTAATACGCCACTCTCTACCTACTTCAATATTTTTAATAAAACCTCTTAGGTATGGTATATTTTTAATCAATTATACTAGTTTTCTGTAATATTGCTTTTTATGATTAAAATGAAAATTTATTCTGGTTTGTGTGGTTCAAGTCTGTTTAAATATCAAATCAGTGCTGAGAGATAGCTTTGTTCGGAACAAATTCACAGCATACTCTATGCATTATGCACTCTTCTCTGAACGAAAAAAAACCCTTTCGTTGATAAGGTAAGTT
The DNA here is from genome assembly GCA_910595825.1 of Philhelius pedissequus. Taxonomy (NCBI): domain Eukaryota; kingdom Metazoa; phylum Arthropoda; class Insecta; order Diptera; family Syrphidae; genus Philhelius; species Philhelius pedissequus. The sequence continues at coordinate 26,621 of CAJVCO010000168.1, forward strand.
ATAAAAATATCGTTTTTTTTTAATTTAAATAAAAATTTTAATATCTTACTGTGCTTTTTAATCTTCTAAAATCGATACCATAAGTAAACATAAAACCAAATTAATATTTTTTGGATTGAGCATCAGTGAAGTTAAAGGGCAGGTCTATTCCAGAAACAAACTCAAGACTCATGTTCATAAATGTGTTTGGGTGTATTAGTGAAGTGAAAAAAAAAGTGTTTTTTTATTTTGTATTACAGAACTTAAAGCCAGAGACGTGCGTTGATCGCTAAAGTGGACGACCGGTATTACGCACAAGCAAGCAATTTCAGCACAGCAACATCACAAGTAGCAAAGTCAGCAGCACAAGTAAGTCATACTAAGTTCGGAAATCTTGAATATTTGCTGGATTTTAGGAATTTTAATTGTAGTAACGTTGCTACTTTTCACTTTTTGTTTGCACAAATAGCTTATAGCAATGTTGAGATATTTCAATATTTTTTGGTTAGGTACATTATGTACCCAGATATCCACCTACATACAATTATGTATTTAAATAGGCACTTTTTGTTCTTTTTTTTTCAAATAATATCTACCTAGTAAGAATAGTTAAATTTTTTTCGAAAAACGGTTTATACATTTTTTAAATAAAGTAGATACATATTACTTTTTACTTGCGGTTATAGGTAGGTACTATAAGGCAAGTTATGCATTCGTAAAAAAAATTCTAACGATCAAACGACATTGCGATCATAGAGAAGCCTAAAAAAGTGATCGACAAAAAATATCTGTTGGTTTGTCCGTCTGTATGTATAACGAGCTACAACCTAAACGGCTTAGGCAAGCGATTACCTTCAAATTAAATGTGTGATTCTTTTGGCATTCCTCAGAGGGGAAATTGAAATTTTATTTTTAGGCCTAATAATAATGGTACCTGCCATATAACCGTTAAGGAAAATCTTATTTTTGTGGAAAACGGCTCGATTTTGGTAAACAAATTTGAGAATTTTTGTGTTGGTACTAGCTATCATTTGATCTGAACCAAGTTTACGGGAAAAGTCTATTAACGGTACCTTCCATATAACGTTTTTTTTTTATTTTTAGCTTATTTATTTATTTATTTTAACATCAATCAGAGCTTTACATTTTTTATTAAGGTATCTCTAGAATATAGGTAAAAATATCAATTATTTGTAGAACAACATTAGTTTCTCTGATGCAACGAGTCACTGGGTAATTTCTACCATAGTTGCTCCTGTAAAAATTTTCTGGAATGTGAAAGTCCATACGGAGACTTCTCCCGGGAAAATTACAATTTATACATGCAAGCAAGTATGAACAGTTCACGCCATTACTTATGGTATCTCTAATCATCATCATAGAAAAGTATTTTCTTCTAATCTCAAGCGTTTACATATCAAAGAGCTGGCATCTTACAATATACGGAGGTCTACTCATAATCCAATTTAACTTGTTAAAAGCATATCGAGTGAAACTTTTCTGTACTACACTACAGTACTCTAGGTTGGATCTTACATTAGCGAGTAGATTATGGTCAAATATAACACCTAAGTCTTTTTTTTTAGTAACTTTATCGACATCTAAAAACAAAAAGTTCTTATTACACCATTCAGCTAATTTATCCAAAAATTTAAAAATAGGAGAAATGTATGATATTTTCCATTCGTCGATGAACTGAACAGGGGTAACGCTAAGGACGTTGACAGGTCCAGAACCTTTGATATGGTCAATACTGTTCAAATCCTTATATACTTCCTTTTTGTTCAAATGAATGCCACCAATATCAACAACATTACTAGTAAGAAGTACACCGTTCTGTATACCACCCTACTCGGGGAACCCCTTTTTCTTCTCCGCAAAATAAAAACAAAGAACTGGTGAAATGGCTACATGGAAACAAGTTGATTGATGATAGGCAAAAGACAGTGATGATGACATACACAGCACAAATACCTGCAATGTATGGATTACCGAAAATTCACAAACCAAACATGCCTCTTAGACCTATAACGTCATCAATGAGAGTTCCTTGTTATGAACTTGCAAAATACTTGGGGAGATTTTTACAGTGCGTGACAAGAGATTCGGTCTACTCAATTAAAAGTTCATATGAATTTTAAGATAAGGTATTTAATCTGTATCTAGAACAAACTGATGTTTTCGTATCTTATGATGTTGTAGCATTATTTACTAATGTTCCTGTACAACTGGCAGTAGCCATCATTAGGAAAAAATGGGAGACAATTAGTAAACATACACAGTTGAGCCAAACCAAATTCATAGAGTTGTTGGATTTTTGTCTTAAAGAAAACAATTACCTTCAGTATAAAGATAACTTATATAGACAAATTCATGGAATGCCAATGGGAAATCCACTTTCTCCTACCATTGCCGATTTAGTTTTGGACAACCTTTTGGACAATAAATTTGATAATAACAAACCAAAATAATCGTCAAATATGTAGATGATATATTTGCAGTTGTTAATGAGGGGGAGGTCGACAATGTTTTACGATACATTAATTCATATCATGAAAAAATACAATTTACCGTTGAGAGGGAACAAAACAGAGCGACAACTTTCTTAGACGTCAAGATTCATCGCATTAATGATAGACTCTCTTTCAATTGGTATTAGAACACAGCATCTGGAAAACTTGTCAACTTTAGATCCAATCAAGCAAAGCATAGTCTTATTAATACAGCCTCTAATCTAGTTCAAAAATTCTTTGCATTGAGTGACCGGGAATTTCACGCCGCAAATAAGAATATAGTCACACAAATTCTCCTAGATAATGGCTATCCAATGGAAATCATACGGAGCTTGATTCTTCGCCAAAAACACAAAGCTCCTGTTGATAATCGGCAAAAAGAGAGAGTTATTTATAAGAGTATAGTTTATGTTCCCAAACCGTCAGAAAAGAGACGGTAAAAAATAGCACTAATGACGTCAGCTTAGCGTATAAATCCAATAGGACGCTGGCACCTCCAACGACAAATCCGGCATTAATTTAAAAAGCACTGGGAAGACAGCATTGGCCTTACACTCCATTGAGCGTGGATACAAACCAGATTTTGACAGAGTGGAAATCCTGGAAAGGGAGAAACATTTCTCCAAGCGGTATACTCTAGAAACGCTTCATATTATTAACAACAGAAACAATATGAATCGTAAACAAAACAGCTAGAACATTTCATCAGTTTACTGCTCTTTGGTGACTAAGTAGAATCCGTGACAATTTAAAGTCGACTAAGCTTCAATCGAAGTGTTTTTTTATATCATAAAATGCCACAGTCCTAAGCTGGCAAACGCCGTGAATAGACGAGTGTTAGTAGTGCGTACATCTTATTTAATTTTTCTCAGAGAATCTAAGTTTATCTCCCACTCAATAAATTTCCATCCGTGGCGAGTGAACCATTAACATTTTTTTAAGAATAGCTAAATACTATAAACTTAAAAAAAAAAAAATTAGTAAAAATGGACGGGGGGACGGATCCAACCGGTTTAAAATCCTTGAATCTGAGGTAATTTTAAACCGGGGTAAAAAACACAAAAGAAAACACAATGGTGATGATTTCCCTAACCTACCGGCCATACAAAATGACGATAATGTTCCTCGGTACATAGTCATAACTGGTTTAGAGAAAGACGGAAAAGACGCCAACAGTCTCCGTAAATTATCTACCTACAATCCAATCCGAATCAATCGTGGACTAGAGCATATTTCTAAAGACATTTTAGAGGTTAAGTCAATGAGGTCAGGTGACCTGCTTCTCAAGGTTCTCAATGTTGCAACAGCCGATAAATTCATTAAATCTAGACTCATTGACTCAATTCCAGTCAAAGTGACTTATCATATAAGTCTTAACTCAGTTCAAGGTAGAATCTATTCAAAACTGATTGAAAACATTAGCGAACAGGAACTTATCGATGAACTTAAGAAATACAAGGTTATCGAAGTTCGAAAAATGATGAAGAAAGAAGGTGACTCATTGGTCCCTACCGGTGCTGCTATTCTCACTTTTGATCAAATTCGACGGCCACACGAGGTTAAAATAGGTTGGTTGATTTGCAAAGTTGAGGAATATATACAAAATCCGATGCGCTGTGTAAATTGTCAAAGACTCGGTCACACCAAAAATCGATGCACAAATGCCCAATCTTGCAAAAATTGTTGTCTTCCACCACACAATGATAACTGCGTTCGAATTTTATGCATAAATTGCAACGGAGAAAGCCACACTTCATATGATTCCTCCTGCCCCGCCTATCTTAGGTATAAGTCAGTAAACAAAATTAAAGCCGATCGTCGTTGTACAGTCCGCGACGCATGGCAAATTTATAATGACAATCCTAGTCTTCACCAGCTACCTCCACCTAAAAAGAGAAATAATACTAACCCCACGATGGCAGAAATAATAAAAAAGAGAATTAATAATGAGACAACAAACTCAAAGAGCCTCCAAACTACTTCTCCTGCTCAATCAGAAACAAAAACAACAATAACACCAACAAAACTCGATTCACTCCATAACAAATTTCTAACACAACACAATCACTCGCACTTCCACGAAGTGGAAAACAAAAACGAAACTACAACTCAATCTCTTATGGAAGAGCTTAGCTCAGTTGACAAATCCCTCATCACCTCTACCCCCGCACAATCGACAAATGATACTCAAAATACTCTTATTGACGAAACGCAATTGTCATCGTTCTCAGACACATAAATGTGTGTCGTCGAACCTACCAAAGTATTACATACTATCTCTTATTCTGCAGACGAAAAAACAAAAAACTCAAATACTTTCAACAACTCAATACCACTCATCGAACAGTCAAACTCAAAATACTTCATACACTCAACAACAAATTTTAAAAAACAATAATGACACTGTTGGATAATGATTTCATTATCCTCCAATGGAACATCCAAGGCTATATAAACAACAAACATGCTCTAGAACTTTTAATCGCAAAATACAACCCAGATATTATAGCGCTTCAGGAAACACACATCATAACATCGAATTCTTACATGTTCAAGCTTAAAAATTACAAACCGTTTTATTATAATAAGGGATATGACTACTCCAAATCAGGCATAGGCTTTCTCGTTAAAAATAACATACCAGTGACATCCCACATAAATTCTTCTTCAAATCTTCTCTATCAAACAATAGAAATTCCTACACGAAAACCAATAAAGCTTACTAACGTATATAAAGAGCACGAAGTTAATATTACAAGTGAAATTCTTAACGATATTCAAACAGAAAATAACAAGCATCATCTGGTCCTAGGTGATTTAAATGCTAAAACCACAGTTTGGGGTTCAAATGCGACCAATAGATTAGGTACACTTTTTGAAAACTTCGCCAATGATCAAGGCCTCGTTATTCTAAACGATGGATCACCCACACTTTTCAATACAAGAAATACCTTCTCTGCCGTTGACGTTGCATTGGCATCCGCAGATTTAGCTCCACATCTTCAATGGGAAGTACTCCCAAATGGGGAAAATAGAGACCACATCCTAATCATAATACGCACTCATGAAAGAAAACTTCTTAAAAAACCAACTATACGTTTCAAAGAAGCTAAAGCTAACTGGGATAGTTTTGTGTCATATACGCACTCCTTATCTACATCTATCCCTGCCTCCAATAATATCAACCAAGAAGCAGCGAAGATTAAAAAAAATTTAAGAACTGCAGCGGCGAAATCTATGCCAACAACTATACAGAAGCAAAATATGGAAAATAAAAACCCAGTATGGTTTAATGAAGACATTGCACTATTGGTTAAAACTAAGAATTTAGCCTGGAAAAAAGTTCGAAGATATCCAACTACTCCAAATTGCTTAGCTTACAGAAAAGCTAGTGCCAAGGTAAAATATGAAAGCATCATAGCAAAAAGACTATCTTGGGAAAACTTTGTGAATACAATGGACCCAACTCTTGACACCAAGACTCTATGGAATCGAATAAAATCTTTAAGATCTTCAAACTACTCTCAACACTTTCCTTATATTTTCCTAAATGGCTCTTTGGAAAATGATCCTGAAAAAATATCCAACACGTTTTCAAAATTATGGGTAAAGTACAGTGAGAATAATACTTTTGCAGATAACGTTATTGCTAAGAAAATGACCTTCAACGTAAGTGATCTTCCTCTTCAAGAAAACCCATGCTTAGAGCTTATAGAAGACATTTCAAGATTTGAATTTGACACTACACTACAAATGCTTAAAGGATCCACTCCAGGAGAAGACAAAATTACATATACAATGCTTAAATCAGCTGCCGATAGTCTTAAGAACCGAATTTGCTCGCTTTATAATAACATCCTTCGGACTGGTATCTTTCCTCATGACTGGAAGAAAGCTATACTGAAGCCCATTCCTAAGAGTTCACGTAACTATCACCAAATAGATGGGTATCGCCCGATATCTCTTCTACCTGTTCTCTCAAAAATTTTTGAAAAAATTTTAGGACGTAGAATAGGCTGGCTGATGGAAAAGTCAATTAGTAATGAACAACATGCTTTTAGACCAAACAGAGGAGTTCAATCTCTCATTCATCTCATGGAACATAAATTAGCAGACAATCTCTCAGCTCGTAAGCATAGCGTAGTGATGCCATCTGACCTTGAGAAGGCTTTCGATCGCGTCACAACTTTTCCTATAATTGAACAATTACATAAATGGGGAGTCCCTAAACATATCCTTAAGGTTATAGTATCCTTTTTATCGGGAAGAACTTGTTGTGTTAATGTTAATGGATTTACTTCAAACAAATTAAAACTTGAAAATGGAATACCACAAGGGTCTCCTTTATCAGTATACCTCTATAATGCATACATAGACTCCCTTATAACGGATCTTTTAAAACCAGAACTTAACCTAGATTTCGTTGGTGTATATGTAGATAATATCTTCATGGTAGCTTCTGGAGATCCATCTACGGTGAACGCCATTTTAAAAACGGCAGACAATGAAATCCATGCTTGGACCCAAAAAACCGGTGCAATTGTCCCGCCATCTAAAATAGAAGCACTGCACCTTTGCCGGAAAAAGAAATGCTTATCTTCAACCATTCCACTCGTAATTCGCAACTCCACAGTGAACCTGAAAAAAGAACTTAGAGTCCTCGGTGTAACATTCAGTGGAAATCTGAAATGGGATCTCCATATCAAAAATACCATCAATCAACTTAAGACTAGAAACAATGCTCTGAAAATGATATATACCCTACAACAGAACTCTAACCAGAGAAGAATGCATTACTTTATTTCGGTTAAGAGTAGGAAAAACGCTACTTTCTAGTCGTCACTATTTTACTAACGACCCCCCAGAAGAATGCGAATATTGTAGGGAGATCCTATCAGTTTGGCACATACTTGCCGATTGTCCGATTTCTCGCCAAACTACAGATACCGATTCCATAGAAATTAAGAAGAAACAAATAGCTGAAATGCTTAATCCATCCGATGTCCGATCCTTTCAGCGCATTAAAGAAGCAACAAACTTACACAACAAGTTTAAAGACATATAAACTATTTATATACCTGAATACTATAATTTATCTTTGATTTTCAATTTAACAAAACACATGTATAATTATCACTTTTTAATAATTGAAATCTAGACCAATCAATAATATTAATACGACATCTATGGTCTTGCTGCCCTGATGTCTTCCATGTAAATAATTTTATAAATTAATTTTTGTAAGTTATTTTTGATAAATAAATAAATAAATAAATATCATAAAATGTTTGTTTTTTAAACATTGCTTTATATTTGTCTCTCATTGTATTGTTGACGTTTATCTGTAATACGTACTAAATGTAAGTTTGCCAAAATATTACACTAAATGTTCTTATGTGTATAATATGTTCATTTTATTTTTGTTAATAAAAGATCAGGAAAGGAAATGAGATTGTTTCATTAAAAAAACATTACGACCAAAACAGCCGAAAGAGATATATTTAAATCTCGAACACCTATTATAATAATAATATGTATAAAAAAAAAATTAAACAATTTTTTTTTAATTAAAATTTTATATTTAGGTAGATATAATAATAATTTTTTGGATTTTGAAAAAAAAAACTCAATATTTTTGTAAATTCAATATTTCGTAAACGGGTTCGAAGATTATTTTTAAATTATGTATATTTTAAATGTATATTGCTAAATACTCAATATAAGCAACCCAAGATTATTTCCAGAAAAAAATTAAACAAATCTTGTATTTAAAAAAATTAAGTAAATACCGACTTTAAAAATATAGGTATTTATTTCTCTACTAAAAATGTTGTGCCTACAATGTAAGTAAACTTTAATTTTATTTAAAGAATAATATAATAGTAATTATTTAATTGTTATTTTATAATTAAATTATTAAATATAAAATTAAAGCTGGATTTTGAAAAGCTGCTTTTTAGTTATTTTTTTAACAAACAAAAAATACAATATAGGTACTATTCTTTATTAAATAAATTTATAAATAATTAATTATTTATTTTTCTAGGATTAACCGCGTAAATTAAAATTAAAAGTGCACTTTGTTGTAATCACCCCGAACGTTTCGCATCAAGTTCCATTGAGCGTGGTCACTGCGGGAAACTGCTAATGGAAAAATTATTGTGTGTTAGTTGGAGACGCAGGTTTTAGTGGTGCGTTGGTTGTTCTATTTCATTGTGTTGTTTTTGTTGAGGTGCAGGTTGTTAGGAGCAAACAATACTCACTGCATCGCAGGGTGTTTTAAGCTTTATCTGGGAAGATCTTGAGGTATTGATAATCCGATCCCATGACCCAGAAAGTTTTAAACTGTCGTCCCGATTGAAATTTTTATGATGCTTGATCTCAATTGCTTCACGTACTAATCGTGGGATGTAATGGGTTTCTTCAGCTAAAACCTATGCTTGGTCAAAATGAATCCAGTGATGTTCATCTGGATTGTCCAAGATATGCTCACAAATCGCAGAATTTTCTCGCTGTTTTTTGCTCACAGCACTAATGTGCTCTTTTAAGCGGGTGGCAATACTCCTTTGGGTTTGTCCAACATACGAAGAACCACAGCTACAACGGACTGCATATACGCCCGATGTTTGAAGAGGAAAATGGTCTTAAGGTGACACCTTTTTTGGTGGTATATATATGGATTTTATACCATATCTTTTTACCACTTTTCCAGTTCTATGCGCCACACCCTTTATGTATGGAAAGAAAGCTTTTTTGTCGAGTTTACTCTCGTCCTTTCCTGTGAAACCACTGGCTTCCACGTTCTATGTTTCTTAGAATATCAATTGGAACTAAGAACGTTGTCAAGCAGATTCTGTTCCGCCGGCAAATGGTCATTGTCACATATTCTGTGAGCGCGCTGGAACAGCGTCAAGACTACAGACCTTAAATATGCCGGGTGGTGGTGGGAAGTAACATGTAGGTACATATTAGTGTGCGTTTCCTTGCGATAGACTGTATGTCCTAGTGTACCATCCGTTTTTCTAATTACCCTAACATCCAAAAATGGAATAGAATTGTGTTTTTCTCTTTCCATAGTGAACTTAATTTTTGGATGTTATGAGTTCAGATGTTCCAGGAAACCCATAATGTAGGAGCTTTTTAAGATGCAGAATGTATCATCCACATACATGGGTTTTTCTGTTGATTTCTTTAGAGCTTCCGTTTCAAAATACAAAACGGGAGCTAAGGGTAAGCCCATAGCAGCGCCCTTTACTTGCAAATAGAACTTTTTATTGAAACAAAACTACCCTGAAGATAGGCAGAGCTCTAAAAGTGGCGTATAGTTGTTGTTTATGCCATAATTTGATATACTCTCGTGGATAACAGTCAGTTCCTCTTGTATAGGTACATTTGTAAAAAGTGACTGAACATCAAAACTCACTATAACTTTATCCTCTTCGAGTTTTAAATTTTTGAGCAACGGCACAGAATAAGAAGAATCCGTTATATGATGTTCTGTCAACCCAAATGAAGGTTTAAAAACGTCTGCCAAATGTTTCGCGTATTTGTGTCTTCGACCAAAGCATTGATCTTGGCAAAATATTCACTTTTATTTACGATAACAGTCGCATTGACTTTGTCTGCAGAAAGAATGAAAATACTCTTATCCATACGCAACGTATTCAAAGCAACCATTTCATCTCTGCTATTAATTGCTTTTGGCTATCGTTTTTATTCGGGTAACCATTACCGCTACGTCTTGTCGAATTATTTCAGCATCAAAGGCATTGAACTCTTGCGAGAGGTGCATTCTTCTACATTGTATATTATGTTTTCAATGCCCACACGGTGTGGAGTGGGAGCAAATTTCAAACCTTTGCCAAGAATGCTCGGGACTGCTGCACTCAGGTTTATTTTTATTAAAATCACAACGGCTCTTGTGAGGTCGATGGTGTTTACCTCTGGCTGCTAGCTTGTGTGTTGATTAGCTTATCAACATATTGTTTTTGTTTTTGAGTTCAAAGTTGTTGGATATTTGTTGCTTGCAAACAAGTGACTCTGTCACACACAATAAAATCTTCCGCACTTAGAATACATGCAAGATCTTGGTGCATATTATATAGCTTTACCGATATAGCATTTAATTCACAGCGATGGGAGCTAACTAATCTAACTAATAACCTTCCACTTGCCGTTGTGAGAACTTTCTTTGAACCATATATGTGTCGCATAGGTTTAATTTTAACACAAGTAGGCACATCACAATCATGACATCTTTTTAGAAAAGCTAAAGCACTCAGAATGCGCGCGCGTTTTACCCGAAATCTCCCAAACTGGCGGCGGCATTTATGTATTGCCTCTCCGTACAAGCAAACAATGTAACCTGTAAGGTTTTTGCGGTTGTTGGATATAATTAGTTATTTATTTTTCTCGGATTAACCGCGTAAATTAAAATTAAGAGTGCACTTTGTTGTACTCACCCAGAACGCTTCGTATCAAGTTTCATTGAGCGTGGTCACCGGGAAACTGCTATTGAAAAAATTGGTGCCATGTAGTAAAGTCCAATACAATTAAGTCCGAAACCAAAATTTTGGACGTTATTGCACTCTTAAGAGTGCAAAGAAGTCCAAACACAAAATGTAATAACATACAAGCAGACAAAATATTAAGAAATAAAAAAAATGTATCTAATTTTTTTATTTGAATAATAAACAACAGCGTTAATTGAAGATCAGACGTTTAAGAAACAGGACATAAGACCTAAATACTAATTTAGGTTTTTTTGTGGTACTTGTGTGAAGAATTTTTTGCAATTAGGTTCACGGCGTACAAAAAGCTCGCTGCTTAAGGGGGCATGGTGCCCCCGTGCAACCCCCCTTCTTTGCCCAATATAGTATTTAGGGTCGGTGCAAGTTTGGGTATATGTACTTTTTGGATTTGTAGATTTCTTTTTAAAAAGTTCCAAAAAAATGTTTATATACCCAAACTCGTACCCACCCCAAATCCTATATTGAACCAAGCAGGGGAGTTGCAGGGGCCAGGCTGCCGCCACTTACGCACCGAACTTTTTAAAATTTATTGTTTACATTTGAAGACTTTTTTAGATTCATTCTCTTGTTTAATACCAATAGAAAAATAAATAAAAATATTTCATTTATAAAAATACGACTTTTGCTTCAGATTTCTTCAGAAATAGGCAAATGCAATTAAGCCAAATGGCCTTATTGCACTTTTACGAGCGCAATAAAGTCCAAAATCGTTTTGGGCATTATTGCACTATCAATAGTGAAATAAAGTCCAAAATTTGGTTTTGGACCTTACTGCATATGACTTTATCCTTTGGCACCGACAAAATTATTGTGTGTTAGATTGGCTACGCAGGTTGTAGTGGTGCGTTGGTTGTTCTATTTCATTGTGTTGTTTTTGTTGAGGTGCAGGTTTTTGGGAGCAAACTATACTCACTGCATCAAGCATCAAAAGTTTTAGCTCAGGAAACCCATTACATCCCACGGTTAGTACGCGAAGCGATTGAGATCAAGCGTCATACAAATTTCAATCAGGACGACAGTTTTAAACTTTCTCGGTCATGGGTTCCGATTATCAACACCTCAAGATCATCCCTGATAAGACTTAAAAGACCTTCGATGCAGTGAGTATTGCTTGCCCCCAACAACCTGCACCTCAACAAAAACAACCCAATGAAATATATAGAACAACCAACGCACCACTACAACCTGCGTAACCAATCTAACACACATTTCTTTCAATAGCAGTTTCCCGTTGACCATGCTCAAGAAAATTTGATGCGAAATCAATACAGTCCAAATTAATCAAAACGATCTCGATAATAAACAGGTAGCTTGTGATGCAGTGATATTCGGAATTCCCCCACTCCCGATGAGAATTTAAGTTCACTTTTTAGTGAATCATCTCCAACAACATTTATGTCTCCAACAACATTTATGATAGCGGTGGTACAATTGTGCTGTTGGCGAAAACCATACTGCTTAGGTGAAAGGATATCATAAGTTTTTAGGTTAACATTTAACTGATTTTGCAGGATTCTTTCGAATACTTTAGACAGATATGGGAGCACGGAAATTGGTCTAAAGGCCTGAGCATTACGACTTTTTGGAATGGGTAAATTTTTTGCTAATTTCCATTTGGCTGGAAATATTCGTGTCACTAATATTGAGTTAAATATGTGTGTAATGTAAGGCAATATAAGAGGTAGGATTGACTTGACGAAATCAGGATGTATATTGTCAATGCCAACTGCATTAGACTTCACAGAAAGAAAGCTCTCAACTACATCAGGACTATCTACACTGCTGAATTCAAAAATATTGTGTGAAGTGGGTCTGTGAAAAAGATCCACTATATCAGGAGAGAGGTTAGGAATGGTAGGAAATGGGAGAGTAACAAAGTTTCGATTTGGCGATTCCAAGTCGATATTCTCATCAAAAGTTTTATATTGCTTACCTATACCCATTTCTCTAAGGTTCTTCCATAATTAACGTCCAATGGCTGATGAACCTAACTTGCTATTGAAAAAACGAGTTTTAGCCGTTTTGATTTTATTGACTACTTGGTTGCGGAGAATGCGATACATTTGAAAATAAGTTTCTAATCTGTAACGTTTCCACTTGTTGTATGCTTGATCCCTAAGAAACAAGAGGCGGCGAATTTCGTTGGAAAACCAAGGACATTGACCATGTTTAATTGTTTTAGACCTAAGTGGAACATTACTGTTAAACAAGCTTAAAATTTTAGTATTCAGAAACTCTAGTTGGTCGTCAGGAGAAGTCATGTAAAAAAATGGATTCCCATTCAATGTTAAGAGTATTTGCTTCTAAGCGTGTATACTCAACGCGTTTAAAATCTCTGAACTCAAAAGAAGATACGGGACTATCAATTTGAAATTCAAAAGTTAAGTAAATGAGGTCATGTCTGGAAAAAGCAGGTGCTGACAACTGACCATATAGTAAAACATCGCTAATATCGCTTACGAAGAAAATATTAAGAAATGGTTGCGTTCCTCTGATGAAATGAGTAGCACTAATTGTGTTACTGGGATACAAATAAAAATTTGCATCATCATCATCATCATCATCATCATCATCATCATCATCATCATCATCATCATCATCATCATCATCATCATCATCATCATCATCATCATCATCATCATCATCATCATCATCATCATCATCATCATCATCATCATCATCATCATCATCATCATCATCATCATCATCATCATCATCATCATCATCATCATCATCATCATCATCATCATCATCATCATCATCATCATCATCATCATCATCATCATCATCATCATCATCATCATCATCATCATCATCATCATCATCATCATCATCATCATCATCATCATCATCATCATCATCATCATCATCATCATCATCATCATCATCATCATCATCATCATCATCATCATCATCATCATCATCATCATCATCATCATCATCATCATCATCATCATCATCATCATCATCATCATCATCATCATCATCATCATCATCATCATCATCATCATCATCATCATCATCATCATCATCATCATCATCATCATCATCATCATCATCATCATCATCATCATCATCATCATCATCATCATCATCATCATCATCATCATCATCATCATCATCATCATCATCATCATCATCATCATCATCATCATCATCATCATCATCATCATCATCATCATCATCATCATCATCATCATCATCATCATCATCATCATCATCATCATCATCATCATCATCATCATCATCATCATCATCATCATCATCATCATCATCATCATCATCATCATCATCATCATCATCATCATCATCATCATCATCATCATCATCATCATCATCATCATCATCATCATCATCATCATCATCATCATCATCATCATCATCATCATCATCATCATCATCATCATCATCATCATCATCATCATCATCATCATCATCATCATCATCATCATCATCATCATCATCATCATCATCATCATCATCATCATCATCATCATCATCATCATCATCATCATCATCATCATCATCATCATCATCATCATCATCATCATCATCATCATCATCATCATCATCATCATCATCATCATCATCATCATCATCATCATCATCATCATCATCATCATCATCATCATCATCATCATCATCATCATCATCATCATCATCATCATCATCATCATCATCATCATCATCATCATCATCATCATCATCATCATCATCATCATCATCATCATCATCATCATCATCATCATCATCATCATCATCATCATCATCATCATCATCATCATCATCATCATCATCATCATCATCATCATCATCATCATCATCATCATCATCATCAATCATCATCATCATCATCATCATCATCATCATCATCATCATCATCATCATCATCATCATCATCATC
>CAJVCO010000169.1:0-41303 GCA_910595825.1 Philhelius pedissequus
TAACGAATGACACGAAAAACTAATTTTAAAAAAATTGGACATTTTTATCCTTAAACGCGTTTTCCGGCTAAACTATGCGTCCTAGACCCATCAAACTTTACACTTTTTCTGTCCCTTAAAATTCGATTTGCGGCTAAACTACTTGCCCCAGCGACTTAAAAATTATATATTCGTGATCTTGGAACTGCCACCTTTTAATCCATGTAACGAATGACACGAAAAACTAATTTTAAAAAAATTGGACATTTTTATCTTTAAACGCGTTTTCCGGCTAAACTATGCGTCCTAGACCCATCAAACTTTACACTTTTTCTGTCCCTTAAAATTCGATCTGCGGCTAAACTACTTGCCCCAGCGACTTAAAAATTATATATTCGTGATCTTGGAACTGCCACCTTTTAATCCATGTAACGAATGACACGAAAAACTAATTTTAAAAAAATTGGACATTTTTATCTTTAAACGCGTTTTCCGGCTAAACTATGCGTCCTAGACCCATCAAACTTTACACTTTTTCTGTCCCTTAAAATTCGATTTGCGGCTAAACTACTTGCCCCAGCGACTTAAAAATTATATATTCGTGATCTTGGAACTGCCACCTTTTAATCCATGTAACGAATGACACGAAAAACTAATTTTAAAAAAATTGGACATTTTTATCTTTAAACGCGTTTTCCGGCTAAACTATGCGTCCTAGACCCATCAAACTTTACACTTTTCCTGTCCCTTAAAATTCGATTTGCGGCTAAACTACTTGCCCCAGCGACTTAAAAATTATATATTCGTGATCTTGGAACTGCCACCTTTTAATCCATGTAACGAATGACACGAAAAACTAATTTTAAAAAAATTGGACATTTTTATCTTTAAACGCGTTTTCCGGCTAAACTATGCGTCCTAGACCCATCAAACTTTACACTTTTTCTGTCCCTTAAAATTCGATTTGCGGCTAAACTACTTGCCCCAGCGACTTAAAAATTATATATTCGTGATCTTGGAACTGCCACCTTTTAATCCATGTAACGAATGACACGAAAAACTAATTTTAAAAAAATTGGACATTTTTATCTTTAAACGCGTTTTCCGGCTAAACTATGCGTCCTAGACCCATCAAACTTTACACTTTTCCTGTCCCTTAAAATTCGATTTGCGGCTAAACTACTTGCCCCAGCGACTTAAAAATTATATATTCGTGATCTTGGAACTGCCACCTTTTAATCCATGTAACGAATGACACGAAAAACTAATTTTAAAAAAATTGGACGTTTTTATCTTTAAACGCGTTTTCCGGCTAAACTATGCGTCCTAGACCCATCAAACTTACATTTTATCTGTCCCTTAAAATTCGATTTGCGGCTAAACTACTTGCCCCAGCGACTTAAAAATTATATATTCGTGATCTTGGAACTGCCACCTTTTAATCCATGTAACGAATGACACGAAAAACTAATTTTAAAAAAATTGGACATTTTTATCTTTAAACGCGTTTTCCGGCTAAACTATGCGTCCTAGACCCATCAAACTTTACACTTTTCCTGTCCCTTAAAATTCGATTTGCGGCTAAACTACTTGCCCCAGCGACTTAAAAATTATATATTCGTGATCTTGGAACTGCCACCTTTTAATCCATGTAACGAATGACACGAAAAACTAATTTTAAAAAAATTGGACATTTTTATCTTTAAACGCGTTTTCCGGCTAAACTATGCGTCCTAGACCCATCAAACTTTACACTTTTCCTGTCCCTTAAAATTCGATTTGCGGCTAAACTACTTGCCCCAGCGACTTAAAAATTATATATTCGTGATCTTGGAACTGCCACCTTTTAATCCATGTAACGAATGACACGAAAAACTAATTTTAAAAAAATTGGACATTTTTATCTTTAAACGCGTTTTCCGGCTAAACTATGCGTCCTAGACCCATCAAACTTTACACTTTTCCTGTCCCTTAAAATTCGATTTGCGGCTAAACTACTTGCCCCAGCGACTTAAAAATTATATATTCGTGATCTTGGAACTGCCACCTTTTAATCCATGTAACGAATGACACGAAAAACTAATTTAAAAAAATTGGACATTTTTATCTTTAAACGCGTTTTCCGGCTAAACTATGCGTCCTAGACCCATCAAACTTTACACTTTTCCTGTCCCTTAAAATTCGATTTGCGGCTAAACTACTTGCCCCAGCGACTTAAAAATTATATATTCGTGATCTTGGAACTGCCACCTTTTAATCCATGTAACGAATGACACGAAAAACTAATTTTAAAAAAATTGGACATTTTTATCTTTAAACGCGTTTTCCGGCTAAACTATGCGTCCTAGACCCATCAAACTTTACACTTTTTCTGTCCCTTAAAATTCGATTTGCGGCTAAACTACTTGCCCCAGCGACTTAAAAATTATATATTCGTGATCTTGGAACTGCCACCTTTTAATCCATGTAACGAATGACACGAAAAACTAATTTTAAAAAAATTGGACATTTTTATCTTTAAACGCGTTTTCCGGCTAAACTATGCGTCCTAGACCCATCAAACCTTACACTTTTTCTGTCCCTTAAAATTCGATTTGCGGTTAAACTACTTGCCCCAGCGACTTAAAAATTATATATTCGTGATCTTGGAACTGCCACCTTTTAATCCATGTAACGAATGACACGAAAAACTAATGTTAAAAAAATTGGACATTTTTATCTTTAAACGCGTTTTCCGGCTAAACTATGCGTCCTAGACCCATCAAACTTTACACTTTTTCTGTCCCTTAAAATTCGATTTGCGGCTAAACTACTTGCCCCAGCGACTTAAAAATTATATATTCGTGATCTTGGAACTGCCACCTTTTAATCCATGTAACGAATGACACGAAAAACTAATTTTAAAAAAATTGGACATTTTTATCTTTAAACGCGTTTTCCGGCTAAACTATGCGTCCTAGACCCATCAAACTTTACACTTTTCCTGTCCCTTAAAATTCGATTTGCGGCTAAACTACTTGCCCCAGCGACTTAAAAATTATATATTCGTGATCTTGGAACTGCCACCTTTTAATCCGTGTAACGAATGACACGAAAAACTAATTTTAAAAAAATTGGACATTTTTATCTTTAAACGCGTTTTCCGGCTAAACTATGCGTCCTAGACCCATCAAACTTTACACTTTTCCTGTCCCTTAAAATTCGATTTGCGGCTAAACTACTTGCCCCAGCGACTTAAAAATTATATATTCGTGATCTTGGAACTGCCACCTTTTAATCCATGTAACGAATGACACGAAAAACTAATTTTAAAAAAATTGGACATTTTTATCTTTAAACGCGTTTTCCGGCTAAACTATGCGTCCTAGACCTATCAAACTTTACACTTTTCCTGTCCCTTAAAATTCGATTTGCGGCTAAACTACTTGCCCCAGCGACTTAAAAATTATATATTCGTGATCTTGGAACTGCCACCTTTTAATCCATGTAACGAATGACACGAAAAACTAATTTTAAAAAAATTGGACATTTTTATCTTTAAACGCGTTTTCCGGCTAAACTATGCGTCCTAGACCCATCAAACTTTACACTTTTTCTGTCCCTTAAAATTCGATTTGCGGCTAAACTACTTGCCCCAGCGACTTAAAAATTATATATTCGTGATCTTGGAACTGCCACCTTTTAATCCATGTAACGAATGACACGAAAAACTAATTTTAAAAAAATTGGACATTTTTATCTTTAAACGCGTTTTCCGGCTAAACTATGCGTCCTAGACCCATCAAACTTTACACTTTTTCTGTCCCTTAAAATTCGATTTGCGGTTAAACTACTTGCCCCAGCGACTTAAAAATTATATATTCGTGATCTTGGAACTGCCACCTTTTAATCCATGTAACGAATGACACGAAAAACTAATTTTAAAAAAATTGGACATTTTTATCTTTAAACGCGTTTTCCGGCTAAACTATGCGTCCTAGACCCATCAAACTTTACACTTTTTCTGTCCCTTAAAATTCGATTTGCGGCTAAACTACTTGCCCCAGCGACTTAAAAATTATATATTCGTGATCTTGGAACTGCCACCTTTTAATCCATGTAACGAATGACACGAAAAACTAATTTTAAAAAAATTGGACATTTTTATCTTTAAACGCGTTTTCCGGCTAAACTATGCGTCCTAGACCCATCAAACTTTACACTTTTCCTGTCCCTTAAAATTCGATTTGCGGCTAAACTACTTGCCCCAGCGACTTAAAAATTATATATTCGTGATCTTGGAACTGCCACCTTTTAATCCGTGTAACGAATGACACGAAAAACTAATTTTAAAAAAATTGGACATTTTTATCTTTAAACGCGTTTTCCGGCTAAACTATGCGTCCTAGACCCATCAAACTTTACACTTTTTCTGTCCCTTAAAATTCGATTTGCGGCTAAACTACTTGCCCCAGCGACTTAAAAATTATATATTCGTGATCTTGGAACTGCCACCTTTTAATCCATGTAACGAATGACACGAAAAACTAATTTTAAAAAAATTGGACATTTTTATCTTTAAACGCGTTTTCCGGCTAAACTATGCGTCCTAGACCCATCAAACTTTACACTTTTTCTGTCCCTTAAAATTCGATTTGCGGCTAAACTACTTGCCCCAGCGACTTAAAAATTATATATTCGTGATCTTGGAACTGCCACCTTTTAATCCGTGTAACGAATGACACGAAAAACTAATTTTAAAAAAATTGGACATTTTTATCTTTAAACGCGTTTTCCGGCTAAACTATGCGTCCTAGACCCATCAAACTTTACACTTTTCCTGTCCCTTAAAATTCGATTTGCGGCTAAACTACTTGCCCCAGCGACTTAAAAATTATATATTCGTGATCTTGGAACTGCCACCTTTTAATCCATGTAACGAATGACACGAAAAACTAATTTTAAAAAAATTGGACATTTTTATCTTTAAACGCGTTTTCCGGCTAAACTATGCGTCCTAGACCTATCAAACTTTACACTTTTCCTGTCCCTTAAAATTCGATTTGCGGCTAAACTACTTGCCCCAGCGACTTAAAAATTATATATTCGTGATCTTGGAACTGCCACCTTTTAATCCATGTAACGAATGACACGAAAAACTAATTTTAAAAAAATTGGACATTTTTATCTTTAAACGCGTTTTCCGGCTAAACTATGCGTCCTAGACCCATCAAACTTTACACTTTTTCTGTCCCTTAAAATTCGATTTGCGGCTAAACTACTTGCCCCAGCGACTTAAAAATTATATATTCGTGATCTTGAAACTGCCACCTTTTAATCCATGTAACGAATGACACGAAAAACTAATTTTAAAAAAATTGGACATTTTTATCTTTAAACGCGTTTTCCGGCTAAACTATGCGTCCTAGACCCATCAAACTTTACACTTTTTCTGTCCCTTAAAATTCGATTTGCGGTTAAACTACTTGCCCCAGCGACTTAAAAATTATATATTCGTGATCTTGGAACTGCCACCTTTTAATCCATGTAACGAATGACACGAAAAACTAATTTTAAAAAAATTGGACATTTTTATCTTTAAACGCGTTTTCCGGCTAAACTATGCGTCCTAGACCCATCAAACTTTACACTTTTTCTGTCCCTTAAAATTCGATTTGCGGCTAAACTACTTGCCCCAGCGACTTAAAAATTATATATTCGTGATCTTGGAACTGCCACCTTTTAATCCATGTAACGAATGACACGAAAAACTAATTTTAAAAAAATTGGACATTTTTATCTTTAAACGCGTTTTCCGGCTAAACTATGCGTCCTAAACCCATCAAACTTTACACTTTTCCTGTCCCTTAAAATTCGATTTGCGGCTAAACTACTTGCCCCAGCGACTTAAAAATTATATATTCGTGATCTTGGAACTGCCACCTTTTAATCCGTGTAACGAATGACACGAAAAACTAATTTTAAAAAAATTGGACATTTTTATCTTTAAACGCGTTTTCCGGCTAAACTATGCGTCCTAGACCCATCAAACTTTACACTTTTCCTGTCCCTTAAAATTCGATTTGCGGCTAAACTACTTGCCCCAGCGACTTAAAAATTATATATTCGTGATCTTGGAACTGCCACCTTTTAATCCATGTAACGAATGACACGAAAAACTAATTTTAAAAAAATTGGACATTTTTATCTTTAAACGCGTTTTCCGGCTAAACTATGCGTCCTAGACCCATCAAACTTTACACTTTTTCTGTCCCTTAAAATTCGATTTGCGGCTAAACTACTTGCCCCAGCGACTTAAAAATTATATATTCGTGATCTTGGAACTGCCACCTTTTAATCCATGTAACGAATGACACGAAAAACTAATTTTAAAAAAATTGGACATTTTTATCTTTAAACGCGTCTTCCGGCTAAACTATGCGTCCTAGACCCATCAAACTTTACACTTTTCCTGTCCCTTAAAATTCGATTTGCGGCTAAACTACTTGCCCCAGCGACTTAAAAATTATATATTCGTGATCTTGGAACTGCCACCTTTTAATCCATGTAACGAATGACACGAAAAACTAATTTTAAAAAAATTGGACATTTTTATCTTTAAACGCGTTTTCCGGCTAAACTATGCGTCCTAGACCCATCAAACTTTACACTTTTCCTGTCCCTTAAAATTCGATTTGCGGCTAAACTACTTGCCCCAGCGACTTAAAAATTATATATTCGTGATCTTGGAACTGCCACCTTTTAATCCATGTAACGAATGACACGAAAAACTAATTTTAAAAAAATTGGACATTTTTATCTTTAAACGCGTTTTCCGGCTAAACTATGCGTCCTAGACCCATCAAACTTTACACTTTTTCTGTCCCTTAAAATTCGATTTGCGGCTAAACTACTTGCCCCAGCGACTTAAAAATTATATATTCGTGATCTTGGAACTGCCACCTTTTAATCCATGTAACGAATGACACGAAAAACTAATTTTAAAAAAATTGGACATTTTTATCTTTAAACGCGTTTTCCGGCTAAACTATGCGTCCTAGACCCATCAAACTTTACACTTTTCCTGTCCCTTAAAATTCGATTTGCGGCTAAACTACTTGCCCCAGCGACTTAAAAATTATATATTCGTGATCTTGGAACTGCCACCTTTTAATCCATGTAACGAATGACACGAAAAACTAATTTTAAAAAAATTGGACATTTTTATCTTTAAACGCGTTTTCCGGCTAAACTATGCGTCCTAGACCCATCAAACTTTACACTTTTCCTGTCCCTTAAAATTCGATTTGCGGCTAAACTACTTGCCCCAGCGACTTAAAAATTATATATTCGTGATCTTGGAACTGCCACCTTTTAATCCATGTAACGAATGACACGAAAAACTAATTTTAAAAAAATTGGACATTTTTATCTTTAAACGCGTTTTCCGGCTAAACTATGCGTCCTAGACCCATCAAACTTTACACTTTTCCTGTCCCTTAAAATTCGATTTGCGGCTAAACTACTTGCCCCAGCGACTTAAAAATTATATATTCGTGATCTTGGAACTGCCACCTTTTAATCCATGTAACGAATGACACGAAAAACTAATTTTAAAAAAATTGGACATTTTTATCTTTAAACGCGTTTTCCGGCTAAACTATGCGTCCTAGACCCATCAAACTTTACACTTTTCCTGTCCCTTAAAATTCGATTTGCGGCTAAACTACTTGCCCCAGCGACTTAAAAATTATATATTCGTGATCTTGGAACTGCCACCTTTTAATCCATGTAACGAATGACACGAAAAACTAATTTTAAAAAAATTGGACATTTTTATCTTTAAACGCGTTTTCCGGCTAAACTATGCGTCCTAGACCCATCAAACTTTACACTTTTTCTGTCCCTTAAAATTCGATTTGCGGCTAAACTACTTGCCCCAGCGACTTAAAAATTATATATTCGTGATCTTGGAACTGCCACCTTTTAATCCATGTAACGAATGACACGAAAAACTAATTTTAAAAAAAATGGACATTTTTATCTTTAAACGCGTTTTCCGGCTAAACTATGCGTCCTAGACCCATCAAACTTTACACTTTTCCTGTCCCTTAAAATTTGATTTGCGGCTAAACTACTTGCCCCAGCGACTTAAAAATTATATATTCGTGATCTTGGAACTGCCACCTTTTAATCCATGTAACGAATGACACGAAAAACTAATTTTAAAAAAATTGGACATTTTTATCTTTAAACGCGTTTTCCGGCTAAACTATGCGTCCTAGACCCATCAAACTTTACACTTTTCCTGTCCCTTAAAATTTGATTTGCGGCTAAACTACTTGCCCCAGCGACTTAAAAATTATATATTCGTGATCTTGGAACTGCCACCTTTTAATCCATGTAACGAATGACACGAAAAACTAATTTTAAAAAAATTGGACGTTTTTATCTTTAAACGCGTTTTCCGGCTAAACTATGCGTCCTAGACCCATCAAACTTTACATTTTATCTGTCCCTTAAAATTCGATTTGCGGCTAAACTACTTGCCCCAGCGACTTAAAAATTATATATTCGTGATCTTGGAACTGCCACCTTTTAATCCATGTAACGAATGACACGAAAAACTAATTTTAAAAAAATTGGACATTTTTATCTTTAAACGCGTTTTCCGGCTAAACTATGCATCCTAGACCCATCAAACTTTACACTTTTCCTGTCCCTTAAAATTCGATTTGCGGCTAAACTACTTGCCCCAGCGACTTAAAAATTATATATTCGTGATCTTGGAACTGCCACCTTTTAATCCATGTAACGAATGACACGAAAAACTAATTTTAAAAAAATTGGACATTTTTACCTTTAAACGCGTTTTCCGGCTAAACTATGCGTCCTAGACCTATCAAACTTTACACTTTTTCTGTCCCTTAAAATTCGATTTGCGGCTAAACTACTTGCCCCAGCGACTTAAAAATTATATATTCGTGATCTTGGAACTGCCACCTTTTAATCCATGTAACGAATGACACGAAAAACTAATTTTAAAAAAATTGGACATTTTTATCTTTAAACGCGTTTTCCGGCTAAGCTATGCGTCCTAGACCCATCAAACTTTACACTTTTTCTGTCCCTTAAAATTCGATTTGCGGTTAAACTACCTGCCCCAGCGACTTAAAAATTATATATTCGTGATCTTGGAACTGCCACCTTTTAATCCATGTAACGAATGACACGAAAAACTAATTTTAAAAAAATTGGACATTTTTATCTTTAAACGCGTTTTCCGGCTAAACTATGCGTCCTAGACCCATCAAACTTTACACTTTTTCTGTCCCTTAAAATTCGATTTGCGGCTAAACTACTTGCCCCAGCGACTTAAAAATTATATATTCGTGATCTTGGAACTGCCACCTTTTAATCCATGTAACGAATGACACGAAAAACTAATTTTAAAAAAATTGGACATTTTTATCTTTAAACGCGTTTTCCGGCTAAACTATGCGTCCTAGACCCATCAAACTTTACACTTTTCCTGTCCCTTAAAATTCGATTTGCGGCTAAACTACTTGCCCCAGCGACTTAAAAATTATATATTCGTGATCTTGGAACTGCCACCTTTTAATCCGTGTAACGAATGACACGAAAAACTAATTTTAAAAAAATTGGACATTTTTATCTTTAAACGCGTTTTCCGGCTAAACTATGCGTCCTAGACCCATCAAACTTTACACTTTTCCTGTCCCTTAAAATTCGATTTGCGGCTAAACTACTTGCCCCAGCGACTTAAAAATTATATATTCGTGATCTTGGAACTGCCACCTTTTAATCCATGTAACGAATGACACGAAAAACTAATTTTAAAAAAATTGGACATTTTTATCTTTAAACGCGTTTTCCGGCTAAACTATGCGTCCTAGACCCATCAAACTTTACACTTTTTCTGTCCCTTAAAATTCGATTTGCGGCTAAACTACTTGCCCCAGCGACTTAAAAATTATATATTCGTGATCTTGGAACTGCCACCTTTTAATCCATGTAACGAATGACACGAAAAACTAATTTTAAAAAAATTGGACATTTTTATCTTTAAACGCGTTTTCCGGCTAAACTATGCGTCCTAGACCCATCAAACTTTACACTTTTCCTGTCCCTTAAAATTCGATTTGCGGCTAAACTACTTGCCCCAGCGACTTAAAAATTATATATTCGTGATCTTGGAACTGCCACCTTTTAATCCATGTAACGAATGACACGAAAAACTAATTTTAAAAAAATTGGACATTTTTATCTTTAAACGCGTTTTCCGGCTAAACTATGCGTCCTAGACCCATCAAACTTTACACTTTTCCTGTCCCTTAAAATTCGATTTGCGGCTAAACTACTTGCCCCAGCGACTTAAAAATTATATATTCGTGATCTTGGAACTGCCACCTTTTAATCCATGTAACGAATGACACGAAAAACTAATTTTAAAAAAATTGGACATTTTTATCTTTAAACGCGTTTTCCGGCTAAACTATGCGTCCTAGACCCATCAAACTTTACACTTTTCCTGTCCCTTAAAATTCGATTTGCGGCTAAACTACTTGCCCCAGCGACTTAAAAATTATATATTCGTGATCTTGGAACTGCCACCTTTTAATCCATGTAACGAATGACACCAAAAACTAATTTTAAAAAAATTGGACATTTTTATCTTTAAACGCGTTTTCCGGCTAAACTATGCGTCCTAGACCCATCAAACTTTACACTTTTCCTGTCCCTTAAAATTCGATTTGCGGCTAAACTACTTGCCCCAGCGACTTAAAAATTATATATTCGTGATCTTGGAACTGCCACCTTTTAATCCATGTAACGAATGACACGAAAAACTAATTTTAAAAAAATTGGACATTTTTATCTTTAAACGCGTTTTCCGGCTAAACTATGCGTCCTAGACCCATCAAACTTTACACTTTTCCTGTCCCTTAAAATTCGATTTGCGGCTAAACTACTTGCCCCAGCGACTTAAAAATTATATATTCGTGATCTTGGAACTGCCACCTTTTAATCCATGTAACGAATGACACGAAAAACTAATTTTAAAAAAATTGGACATTTTTATCTTTAAACGCGTTTTCCGGCTAAACTATGCGTCCTAGACCCATCAAACTTTACACTTTTTCTGTCCCTTAAAATTCGATTTGCGGCTAAACTACTTGCCCCAGCGACTTAAAAATTATATATTCGTGATCTTGGAACTGCCACCTTTTAATCCATGTAACGAATGACACGAAAAACTAATTTTAAAAAAATTGGACATTTTTATCTTTAAACGCGTTTTCCGGCTAAACTATGCGTCCTAGACCCATCAAACTTTACACTTTTCCTGTCCCTTAAAATTCGATTTGCGGCTAAACTACTTGCCCCAGCGACTTAAAAATTATATATTCGTGATCTTGGAACTGCCACCTTTTAATCCATGTAACGAATGACACGAAAAACTAATTTTAAAAAAATTGGACATTTTTATCTTTAAACGCGTTTTCCGGCTAAACTATGCGTCCTAGACCCATCAAACTTTACACTTTTCCTGTCCCTTAAAATTCGATTTGCGGCTAAACTACTTGCCCCAGCGACTTAAAAATTATATATTCGTGATCTTGGAACTGCCACCTTTTAATCCATGTAACGAATGACACGAAAAACTAATTTTAAAAAAATTGGACGTTTTTATCTTTAAACGCGTTTTCCGGCTAAACTATGCGTCCTAGACCCATCAAACTTTACATTTTATCTGTCCCTTAAAATTCGATTTGCGGCTAAACTACTTGCCCCAGCGACTTAAAAATTATATATTCGTGATCTTGGAACTGCCACCTTTTAATCCATGTAACGAATGACACGAAAAACTAATTTTAAAAAAATTGGACATTTTTATCTTTAAACGCGTTTTCCGGCTAAACTATGCGTCCTAGACCCATCAAACTTTACACTTTTCCTGTCCCTTAAAATTCGATTTGCGGCTAAACTACTTGCCCCAGCGACTTAAAAATTATATATTCGTGATCTTGGAACTGCCACCTTTTAATCCATGTAACGAATGACACGAAAAACTAATTTTAAAAAAATTGGACATTTTTATCTTTAAACGCGTTTTCCGGCTAAACTATGCGTCCTAGACCCATCAAACTTTACACTTTTTCTGTCCCTTAAAATTCGATTTGCGGCTAAACTACTTGCCCCAGCGACTTAAAAATTATATATTCGTGATCTTGGAACTGCCACCTTTTAATCCATGTAACGAATGACACGAAAAACTAATTTTAAAAAAATTGGACATTTTTATCTTTAAACGCGTTTTCCGGCTAAACTATGCGTCCTAGACCCATCAAACTTTACACTTTTTCTGTCCCTTAAAATTCGATTTGCGGCTAAACTACTTGCCCCAGCGACTTAAAAATTATATATTCGTGATCTTGGAACTGCCACCTTTTAATCCATGTAAC
This sequence comes from Philhelius pedissequus, assembly GCA_910595825.1. NCBI lineage: Eukaryota > Metazoa > Arthropoda > Insecta > Diptera > Syrphidae > Philhelius > Philhelius pedissequus. Next base: position 12,447 of record CAJVCO010000169.1, read on the forward strand.
GAATGACACGAAAAACTAATTTTAAAAAAATTGGACATTTTTATCTTTAAACGCGTTTTCCGGCTAAACTATGCGTCCTAGACCCATCAAACTTTACACTTTTTCTGTCCCTTAAAATTCGATTTGCGAAAAACTAATTTTAAAAAAATTGGACGTTTTTATCTTTAAACGCGTTTTCCGGCTAAACTATGCGTCCTAGACCCATCAAACTTTACATTTTATCTGTCCCTTAAAATTCGATTTGCGGCTAAACTACTTGCCCCAGCGACTTAAAAATTATATATTCGTGATCTTGGAACTGCCACCTTTTAATCCATGTAACGAATGACACGAAAAACTAATTTTAAAAAAATTGGACATTTTTATCTTTAAACGCGTTTTCCGGCTAAACTATGCATCCTAGACCCATCAAACTTTACACTTTTCCTGTCCCTTAAAATTCGATTTGCGGCTAAACTACTTGCCCCAGCGACTTAAAAATTATATATTCGTGATCTTGGAACTGCCACCTTTTAATCCATGTAACGAATGACACGAAAAACTAATTTTAAAAAAATTGGACATTTTTACCTTTAAACGCGTTTTCCGGCTAAACTATGCGTCCTAGACCTATCAAACTTTACACTTTTTCTGTCCCTTAAAATTCGATTTGCGGCTAAACTACTTGCCCCAGCGACTTAAAAATTATATATTCGTGATCTTGGAACTGCCACCTTTTAATCCATGTAACGAATGACACGAAAAACTAATTTTAAAAAAATTGGACATTTTTATCTTTAAACGCGTTTTCCGGCTAAGCTATGCGTCCTAGACCCATCAAACTTTACACTTTTTCTGTCCCTTAAAATTCGATTTGCGGTTAAACTACTTGCCCCAGCGACTTAAAAATTATATATTCGTGATCTTGGAACTGCCACCTTTTAATCCATGTAACGAATGACACGAAAAACTAATTTTAAAAAAATTGGACATTTTTATCTTTAAACGCGTTTTCCGGCTAAACTATGCGTCCTAGACCCATCAAACTTTACACTTTTTCTGTCCCTTAAAATTCGATTTGCGGCTAAACTACTTGCCCCAGCGACTTAAAAATTATATATTCGTGATCTTGGAACTGCCACCTTTTAATCCATGTAACGAATGACACGAAAAACTAATTTTAAAAAAATTGGACATTTTTATCTTTAAACGCGTTTTCCGGCTAAACTATGCGTCCTAGACCCATCAAACTTTACACTTTTCCTGTCCCTTAAAATTCGATTTGCGGCTAAACTACTTGCCCCAGCGACTTAAAAATTATATATTCGTGATCTTGGAACTGCCACCTTTTAATCCATGTAACGAATGACACGAAAAACTAATTTTAAAAAAATTGGACATTTTTATCTTTAAACGCGTTTTCCGGCTAAACTATGCGTCCTAGACCCATCAAACTTTACACTTTTCCTGTCCCTTAAAATTCGATTTGCGGCTAAACTACTTGCCCCAGCGACTTAAAAATTATATATTCGTGATCTTGGAACTGCCACCTTTTAATCCATGTAACGAATGACACGAAAAACTAATTTTAAAAAAATTGGACATTTTTATCTTTAAACGCGTTTTCCGGCTAAACTATGCGTCCTAGACCCATCAAACTTTACACTTTTCCTGTCCCTTAAAATTCGATTTGCGGCTAAACTACTTGCCCCAGCGACTTAAAAATTATATATTCGTGATCTTGGAACTGCCACCTTTTAATCCATGTAACGAATGACACCAAAAACTAATTTTAAAAAAATTGGACATTTTTATCTTTAAACGCGTTTTCCGGCTAAACTATGCGTCCTAGACCCATCAAACTTTACACTTTTCCTGTCCCTTAAAATTCGATTTGCGGCTAAACTACTTGCCCCAGCGACTTAAAAATTATATATTCGTGATCTTGGAACTGCCACCTTTTAATCCATGTAACGAATGACACGAAAAACTAATTTTAAAAAAATTGGACATTTTTATCTTTAAACGCGTTTTCCGGCTAAACTATGCGTCCTAGACCCATCAAACTTTACACTTTTCCTGTCCCTTAAAATTCGATTTGCGGCTAAACTACTTGCCCCAGCGACTTAAAAATTATATATTCGTGATCTTGGAACTGCCACCTTTTAATCCATGTAACGAATGACACGAAAAACTAATTTTAAAAAAATTGGACATTTTTATCTTTAAACGCGTTTTCCGGCTAAACTATGCGTCCTAGACCCATCAAACTTTACACTTTTTCTGTCCCTTAAAATTCGATTTGCGGCTAAACTACTTGCCCCAGCGACTTAAAAATTATATATTCGTGATCTTGGAACTGCCACCTTTTAATCCATGTAACGAATGACACGAAAAACTAATTTTAAAAAAATTGGACATTTTTATCTTTAAACGCGTTTTCCGGCTAAACTATGCGTCCTAGACCCATCAAACTTTACACTTTTCCTGTCCCTTAAAATTCGATTTGCGGCTAAACTACTTGCCCCAGCGACTTAAAAATTATATATTCGTGATCTTGGAACTGCCACCTTTTAATCCATGTAACGAATGACACGAAAAACTAATTTTAAAAAAATTGGACATTTTTATCTTTAAACGCGTTTTCCGGCTAAACTATGCGTCCTAGACCCATCAAACTTTACACTTTTCCTGTCCCTTAAAATTCGATTTGCGGCTAAACTACTTGCCCCAGCGACTTAAAAATTATATATTCGTGATCTTGGAACTGCCACCTTTTAATCCATGTAACGAATGACACGAAAAACTAATTTTAAAAAAATTGGACGTTTTTATCTTTAAACGCGTTTTCCGGCTAAACTATGCGTCCTAGACCCATCAAACTTTACATTTTATCTGTCCCTTAAAATTCGATTTGCGGCTAAACTACTTGCCCCAGCGACTTAAAAATTATATATTCGTGATCTTGGAACTGCCACCTTTTAATCCATGTAACGAATGACACGAAAAACTAATTTTAAAAAAATTGGACATTTTTATCTTTAAACGCGTTTTCCGGCTAAACTATGCGTCCTAGACCCATCAAACTTTACACTTTTCCTGTCCCTTAAAATTCGATTTGCGGCTAAACTACTTGCCCCAGCGACTTAAAAATTATATATTCGTGATCTTGGAACTGCCACCTTTTAATCCATGTAACGAATGACACGAAAAACTAATTTTAAAAAAATTGGACATTTTTATCTTTAAACGCGTTTTCCGGCTAAACTATGCGTCCTAGACCCATCAAACTTTACACTTTTTCTGTCCCTTAAAATTCGATTTGCGGCTAAACTACTTGCCCCAGCGACTTAAAAATTATATATTCGTGATCTTGGAACTGCCACCTTTTAATCCATGTAACGAATGACACGAAAAACTAATTTTAAAAAAATTGGACATTTTTATCTTTAAACGCGTTTTCCGGCTAAACTATGCGTCCTAGACCCATCAAACTTTACACTTTTTCTGTCCCTTAAAATTCGATTTGCGGCTAAACTACTTGCCCCAGCGACTTAAAAATTATATATTCGTGATCTTGGAACTGCCACCTTTTAATCCATGTAACGAATGACACGAAAAACTAATTTTAAAAAAATTGGACATTTTTATCTTTAAACGCGTTTTCCGGCTAAACTATGCGTCCTAGACCCATCAAACTTTACACTTTTTCTGTCCCTTAAAATTCGATTTGCGGCTAAACTACTTGCCCCAGCGACTTAAAAATTATATATTCGTGATCTTGGAACTGCCACCTTTTAATCCATGTAACGAATGACACGAAAAACTAATTTTAAAAAAATTGGACATTTTTATCTTTAAACGCGTTTTCCGGCTAAACTATGCGTCCTAGACCCATCAAACTTTACACTTTTTCTGTCCCTTAAAATTCGATTTGCGGCTAAACTACTTGCCCCAGCGACTTAAAAATTATATATTCGTGATCTTGGAACTGCCACCTTTTAATCCATGTAACGAATGACACGAAAAACTAATTTTAAAAAAATTGGACATTTTTATCTTTAAACGCGTTTTCCGGCTAAACTATGCGTCCTAGACCCATCAAACTTTACACTTTTTCTGTCCCTTAAAATTCGATTTGCGGCTAAACTACTTGCCCCAGCGACTTAAAAATTATATATTCGTGATCTTGGAACTGCCACCTTTTAATCCATGTAACGAATGACACGAAAAACTAATTTTAAAAAAAATTGGACATTTTTATCTTTAAACGCGTTTTCCGGCTAAACTATGCGTCCTAGACCCATCAAACTTTACACTTTTCCTGTCCCTTAAAATTCGATTTGCGGCTAAACTACTTGCCCCAGCGACTTAAAAATTATATATTCGTGATCTTGGAACTGCCACCTTTTAATCCATGTAACGAATGACACGAAAAACTAATTTTAAAAAAATTGGACATTTTTATCTTTAAACGCGTTTTCCGGCTAAACTATGCGTCCTAGACCCATCAAACTTTACACTTTTTCTGTCCCTTAAAATTCGATTTGCGGCTAAACTACTTGCCCCAGCGACTTAAAAATTATATATTCGTGATCTTGGAACTGCCACCTTTTAATCCATGTAACGAATGACACGAAAAACTAATTTTAAAAAAATTGGACATTTTTATCTTTAAACGCGTTTTCCGGCTAAACTATGCGTCCTAGACCCATCAAACTTTACACTTTTCCTGTCCCTTAAAATTCGATTTGCGGCTAAACTACTTGCCCCAGCGACTTAAAAATTATATATTCGTGATCTTGGAACTGCCACCTTTTAATCCATGTAACGAATGACACGAAAAACTAATTTTAAAAAAATTGGACATTTTTATCTTTAAACGCGTTTTCCGGCTAAACTATGCGTCCTAGACCCATCAAACTTTACACTTTTCCTGTCCCTTAAAATTCGATTTGCGGCTAAACTACTTGCCCCAGCGACTTAAAAATTATATATTCGTGATCTTGGAACTGCCACCTTTTAATCCATGTAACGAATGACACGAAAAACTAATTTTAAAAAAATTGGACATTTTTATCTTTAAACGCGTTTTCCGGCTAAACTATGCGTCCTAGACCCATCAAACTTTACACTTTTCCTGTCCCTTAAAATTCGATTTGCGGCTAAACTACTTGCCCCAGCGACTTAAAAATTATATATTCGTGATCTTGGAACTGCCACCTTTTAATCCATGTAACGAATGACACGAAAAACTAATTTTAAAAAAATTGGACATTTTTATCTTTAAACGCGTTTTCCGGCTAAACTATGCGTCCTAGACCCATCAAACTTTACACTTTTCCTGTCCCTTAAAATTCGATTTGCGGCTAAACTACTTGCCCCAGCGACTTAAAAATTATATATTCGTGATCTTGGAACTGCCACCTTTTAATCCATGTAACGAATGACACGAAAAACTAATTTTAAAAAAATTGGACATTTTTATCTTTAAACGCGTTTTCCGGCTAAACTATGCGTCCTAGACCCATCAAACTTTACACTTTTTCTGTCCCTTAAAATTCGATTTGCGGCTAAACTACTTGCCCCAGCGACTTAAAAATTATATATTCGTGATCTTGGAACTGCCACCTTTTAATCCATGTAACGAATGACACGAAAAACTAATTTTAAAAAAATTGGACATTTTTATCTTTAAACGCGTTTTCCGGCTAAACTATGCGTCCTAGACCCATCAAACTTTACACTTTTCCTGTCCCTTAAAATTCGATTTGCGGCTAAACTACTTGCCCCAGCGACTTAAAAATTATATATTCGTGATCTTGGAACTGCCACCTTTTAATCCATGTAACGAATGACACGAAAAACTAATTTTAAAAAAATTGGACATTTTTATCTTTAAACGCGTTTTCCGGCTAAACTATGCGTCCTAGACCCATCAAACTTTACACTTTTTCTGTCCCTTAAAATTCGATTTGCGGCTAAACTACTTGCCCCAGCGACTTAAAAATTATATATTCGTGATCTTGGAACTGCCACCTTTTAATCCATGTAACGAATGACACGAAAAACTAATTTTAAAAAAATTGGACATTTTTATCTTTAAACGCGTTTTCCGGCTAAACTATGCGTCCTAGACCCATCAAACTTTACACTTTTTCTGTCCCTTAAAATTCGATTGCCACCTTTTAATCCATGTAACGAATGACACGAAAAACTAATTTTAAAAAAATTGGACATTTTTATCTTTAAACGCGTTTTCCGGCTAAACTATGCGTCCTAGACCCATCAAACTTTACACTTTTCCTGTCCCTTAAAATTCGATTTGCGGCTAAACTACTTGCCCCAGCGACTTAAAAATTATATATTGACACGACACGAAAAACTAATTTTAAAAAAATTGGACATTTTTATCTTTAAACGCGTTTTCCGGCTAAACTATGCGTCCTAGACCCATCAAACTTTACACTTTTTCTGTCCCTTAAAATTCGATTTGCGGCTAAACTACTTGCCCCAGCGACTTAAAAATTATATATTCGTGATCTTGGAACTGCCACCTTTTAATCCATGTAACGAATGACACGAAAAACTAATTTTAAAAAAATTGGACATTTTTATCTTTAAACGCGTTTTCCGGCTAAACTATGCGTCCTAGACCCATCAAACTTTACACTTTTTCTGTCCCTTAAAATTCGATTTGCCGCTAAACTACTTGCCCCAGCGACTTAAAAATTATATATTCGTGATCTTGGAACTGCCACCTTTTAATCCATGTAACGAATGACACGAAAAACTAATTTTAAAAAAATTGGACATTTTTATCTTTAAACGCGTTTTCCGGCTAAACTATGCGTCCTAGACCCATCAAACTTTACACTTTTTCTGTCCCTTAAAATTCGATTGCCACCTTTTAATCCATGTAACGAATGACACGAAAAACTAATTTTAAAAAAATTGGACATTTTTATCTTTAAACGCGTTTTCCGGCTAAACTATGCGTCCTAGACCCATCAAACTTTACACTTTTCCTGTCCCTTAAAATTCGATTTGCGGCTAAACTACTTGCCCCAGCGACTTAAAAATTATATATTCGTGATCTTGGAACTGCCACCTTTTAATCCATGTAACGAATGACACGAAAAACTAATTTTAAAAAAATTGGACATTTTTATCTTTAAACGCGTTTTCCGGCTAAACTATGCGTCCTAGACCCATCAAACTTTACACTTTTTCTGTCCCTTAAAATTCGATTTGCGGCTAAACTACTTGCCCCAGCGACTTAAAAATTATATATTCGTGATCTTGGAACTGCCACCTTTTAATCCATGTAACGAATGACACGAAAAACTAATTTTAAAAAAATTGGACATTTTTATCTTTAAACGCGTTTTCCGGCTAAACTATGCGTCCTAGACCCATCAAACTTTACACTTTTCCTGTCCCTTAAAATTCGATTTGCGGCTAAACTACTTGCCCCAGCGACTTAAAAATTATATATTCGTGATCTTGGAACTGCCACCTTTTAATCCATGTAACGAATGACACGAAAAACTAATTTTAAAAAAATTGGACATTTTTATCTTTAAACGCGTTTTCCGGCTAAACTATGCGTCCTAGACCCATCAAACTTTACACTTTTCCTGTCCCTTAAAATTCGATTTGCGGCTAAACTACTTGCCCCAGCGACTTAAAAATTATATATTCGTGATCTTGGAAAAAAAATCTTTTAAAAAAATTGGACATTTTTATCTTTAAACGCGTTTTCCGGCTAAACTATGCGTCCTAGACCCATCAAACTTTACACTTTTTCTGTCCCTTAAAATTCGATTTGCGGCTAAACTACTTGCCCCAGCGAATTAAAAATTATATATTCGTGATCTTGGAACTGCCACCTTTTAATCCATGTAACGAATGACACGAAAAACTAATTTTAAAAAAATTGGACATTTTTATCTTTAAACGCGTTTTCCGGCTAAACTATGCGTCCTAGACCCATCAAACTTTACACTTTTCCTGTCCCTTAAAATTCGATTTGCGGCTAAACTACTTGCCCCAGCGACTTAAAAATTATATATTCGTGATCTTGGAACTGCCAACTTTTAATCCATGTAACGAATGACACGAAAAACTAATTTTAAAAAAATTGGACATTTTTATCTTTAAACGCGTTTTCCGGCTAAACTATGCGTCCTAGACCCATCAAACTTTACACTTTTCCTGTCCCTTAAAATTCGATTTGCGGCTAAACTACTTGCCCCAGCGACTTAAAAATTATATATTCGTGATCTTGGAACTGCCACCTTTTAATCCATGTAACGAATGACACGAAAAACTAATTTTAAAAAAATTGGACATTTTTATCTTTAAACGCGTTTTCCGGCTAAACTATGCGTCCTAGACCCATCAAACTTTACACTTTTTCTGTCCCTTAAAATTCGATTTGCGGCTAAACTACTTGCCCCAGCGACTTAAAAATTATATATTCGTGATCTTGGAACTGCCACCTTTTAATCCATGTAACGAATGACACGAAAAACTAATTTTAAAAAAATTGGACATTTTTATCTTTAAACGCGTTTTCCGGCTAAACTATGCGTCCTAGACCCATCAAACTTTACACTTTTCCTGTCCCTTAAAATTCGATTTGCGGCTAAACTACTTGCCCCAGCGACTTAAAAATTATATATTCGTGATCTTGGAACTGCCACCTTTTAATCCATGTAACGAATGACACGAAAAACTAATTTTAAAAAAATTGGACATTTTTATCTTTAAACGCGTTTTCCGGCTAAACTGTGCGTCCTAGACCCATCAAACTTTACACTTTTCCTGTCCCTTAAAATTCGATTTGCGGCTAAACTACTTGCCCCAGCGACTTAAAAATTATATATTCGTGATCTTGGAACTGCCACCTTTTAATCCATGTAACGAATGACACGAAAAACTAATTTTAAAAAAATTGGACATTTTTATCTTTAAACGCGTTTTGCGGCTAAACTATGCGTCCTAGACCCATCAAACTTTACACTTTTCCTGTCCCTTAAAATTCGATTTGCGGCTAAACTACTTGCCCCAGCGACTTAAAAATTATATATTCGTGATCTTGGAACTGCCACCTTTTAATCCATGTAACGAATGACACGAAAAACTAATTTTAAAAAAATTGGACATTTTTATCTTTAAACGCGTTTTCCGGCTAAACTATGCGTCCTAGACCCATCAAACTTTACACTTTTTCTGTCCCTTAAAATTCGATTTGCGGCTAAACTACTTGCCCCAGCGACTTAAAAATTATATATTCGTGATCTTGGAACTGCCACCTTTTAATCCATGTAACGAATGACACGAAAAACTAATTTTAAAAAAATTGGACATTTTTATCTTTAAACGCGTTTTCCGGCTAAACTATGCGTCCTAGACCCATCAAACTTTACACTTTTCCTGTCCCTTAAAATTCGATTTGCGGCTAAACTACTTGCCCCAGCGACTTAAAAATTATATATTCGTGATCTTGGAACTGCCACCTTTTAATCCATGTAACGAATGACACGAAAAACTAATTTTTTTTTACTTGCCCCAGCGACTTAAAAATTATATATTCGTGATCTTGGAACTGCCACCTTTTAATCCATGTAACGAATGACACGAAAAACTAATTTAAAAAAAATTGGACATTTTTATCTTTAAACGCGTTTTCCGGCTAAACTATGCGTCCTAGACCCATCAAACTTTACACTTTTTCTGTCCCTTAAAATTCGATTTGCGGCTAAACTACTTGCCCCAGCGACTTAAAAATTATATATTCGTGATCTTGGAACTGCCACCTTTTAATCCATGTAACGAATGACACGAAAAACTAATTTTAAAAAAATTGGACATTTTTATCTTTAAACGCGTTTTCCGGCTAAACTATGCGTCCTAGACCCATCAAACTTTACACTTTTCCTGTCCCTTAAAATTCGATTTGCGGCTAAACTACTTGCCCCAGCGACTTAAAAATTATATATTCGTGATCTTGGAACTGCCACCTTTTAATCCATGTAACGAATGACACGAAAAACTAATTTTAAAAAAATTGGACATTTTTATCTTTAAACGCGTTTTCCGGCTAAACTATGCGTCCTAGACCCATCAAACTTTACACTTTTCCTGTCCCTTAAAATTCGATTTGCGGCTAAACTACTTGCCCTAGCGACTTAAAAATTATATATTCGTGATCTTGGAACTGCCACCTTTTAATCCATGTAACGAATGACACGAAAAACTAATTTTAAAAAAAATGGACATTTTTATCTTTAAACGCGTTTTCCGGCTAAACTATGCGTCCTAGACCCATCAAACTTTACACTTTTCCTGTCCCTTAAAATTCGATTTGCGGCTAAACTACTTGCCCCAGCGACTTAAAAATTATATATTCGTGATCTTGGAACTGCCACCTTTTAATCCATGTAACGAATGACACGAAAAACTAATTTTAAAAAAATTGGACATTTTTATCTTTAAACGCGTTTCCGGCTAAACTATGCGTCCTAGACCCATCAAACTTTACACTTTTTCTGTCCCTTAAAATTCGATTTGCGGCTAAACTACTTGCCCCAGCGACTTAAAAATTATATATTCGTGATCTTGGAACTGCCACCTTTTAATCCATGTAACGAATGACACGAAAAACTAATTTTAAAAAAATTGGACATTTTTATCTTTAAACGCGTTTTCCGGCTAAACTATGCGTCCTAGACCCATCAAACTTTACACTTTTCCTGACCCTTAAAATTCGATTTGCGGCTAAACTACTTGCCCCAGCGACTTAAAAATTATATATTCGTGATCTTGGAACTGCCACCTTTTAATCCATGTAACGAATGACACGAAAAACTAATTTTAAAAAAATTGGACATTTTTATCTTTAAACGCGTTTTCCGGCTAAACTATGCGTCCTAGACCCATCAAACTTTACACTTTTCCTGTCCCTTAAAATTCGATTTGCGGCTAAACTACTTGCCCCAGCGACTTAAAAATTATATATTCGTGATCTTGGAACTGCCACCTTTTAATCCATGTAACGAATGACACGAAAAACTAATTTTAAAAAAATTGGACATTTTTATCTTTAAACGCGTTTTCCGGCTAAACTATGCGTCCTAGACCCATCAAACTTTACACTTTTCCTGTCCCTTAAAATTCGATTTGCGGCTAAACTACTTGCCCCAGCGACTTAAAAATTATATATTCGTGATCTTGGAACTGCCACATTTTAATCCATGTAACGAATGACACGAAAAACTAATTTTAAAAAAATTGGACATTTTTATCTTTAAACGCGTTTTCCGGCTAAACTATGCGTCCTAGACCCATCAAACTTTACACTTTTTCTGTCCCTTAAAATTCGATTTGCGGCTAAACTACTTGCCCCAGCGACTTAAAAATTATATATTCGTGATCTTGGAACTGCCACCTTTTAATCCATGTAACGAATGACACGAAAAACTAATTTTAAAAAAATTGGACATTTTTATCTTTAAACGCGTTTTCCGGCTAAACTATGCGTCCTAGACCCATCAAACTTTACACTTTTCCTGTCCCTTAAAATTCGATTTGCGGCTAAAATACTTGCCCCAGCGACTTAAAAATTATATATTCGTGATCTTGGAACTGCCACCTTTTAATCCATGTAACGAATGACACGAAAAACTAATTTTAAAAAAATTGGACATTTTTATCTTTAAACGCGTTTTCCGGCTAAACTATGCGTCCTAGACCCATCAAACTTTACACTTTTTCTGTCCCTTAAAATTCGATTTGCGGCTAAACTACTTGCCCCAGCGACTTAAAAATTATATATTCGTGATCTTGGAACTGCCAACTTTTAATCCATGTAACGAATGACACGAAAAACTAATTTTAAAAAAAATGGACATTTTTATCTTTAAACGCGTTTTCCGGCTAAACTATGCGTCCTAGACCCATCAAACTTTACACTTTTTCTGTCCCTTAAAATTCGATTTGCGGCTAAACTACTTGCCCCAGCGACTTAAAAATTATATATTCGTGATCTTGGAACTGCCACCTTTTAATCCATGTAACGAATGACACGAAAAACTAATTTTAAAAAAATTGGACATTTTTATCTTTAAACGCGTTTTCCGGCTAAACTATGCGTCCTAGACCCATCAAACTTTACACTTTTTCTGTCCCTTAAAATTCGATTTGCGGCTAAACTACTTGCCCCAGCGACTTAAAAATTATATATTCGTGATCTTGGAACTGCCACCTTTTAATCCATGTAACGAATGACACGAAAAACTAATTTTAAAAAAATTGGACATTTTTATTTTTAAACGCGTTTTCCGGCTAAACTATGCGTCCTAGACCCATCAAACTTTACACTTTTCCTGTCCCTTAAAATTCGATTTGCGGCTAAACTACTTGCCCCAGCGACTTAAAAATTATATATTCGTGATCTTGGAACTGCCACCTTTTAATCCATGTAACGAATGACACGAAAAACTAATTTTAAAAAAATTGGACATTTTTATCTTTAAACGCGTTTTCCGGCTAAACTATGCGTCCTAGACCCATCAAACTTTACACTTTTCCTGTCCCTTAAAATTCGATTTGCGGCTAAACTACTTGCCCCAGCGACTTAAAAATTATATATTCGTGATCTTGGAACTGCCACCTTTTAATCCATGTAACGAATGACACGAAAAACTAATTTTAAAAAAATTGGACATTTTTATCTTTAAACGCGTTTTCCGGCTAAACTATGCGTCCTAGACCCATCAAACTTTACACTTTTTCTGTCCCTTAAAATTCGATTTGCGGCTAAACTACTTGCCCCAGCGACTTAAAAATTATATATTCGTGATCTTGGAACTGCCACCTTTTAATCCATGTAACGAATGACACGAAAAACTAATTTTAAAAAAATTGGACATTTTTATCTTTAAACGCGTTTTCCGGCTAAACTATGCGTCCTAGACCCATCAAACTTTACACTTTTCCTGTCCCTTAAAATTCGATTTGCGGCTAAACTACTTGCCCCAGCGACTTAAAAATTATATATTCGTGATCTTGGAACTGCCACCTTTTAATCCATGTAACGAATGACACGAAAAACTAATTTTAAAAAAATTGGACATTTTTATCTTTAAACGCGTTTTCCGGCTAAACTATGCGTCCTAGACCCATCAAACTTTACACTTTTCCTGTCCCTTAAAATTCGATTTGCGGCTAAACTACTTGCCCCAGCGACTTAAAAATTATATATTCGTGATCTTGGAACTGCCACCTTTTAATCCATGTAACGATTGACACGAAAAACTAATTTTAAAAAAATTGGACATTTTTATCTTTAAACGCGTTTTCCGGCTAAGCTATGCGTCCTAGACCCATCAAACTTTACACTTTTTCTGTCCCTTAAAATTCGATTTGCGGCTAAACTACTTGCCCCAGCGACTTAAAAATTATATATTCGTGATCTTGGAACTGCCACCTTTTAATCCATGTAACGAATGACACGAAAAACTAATTTTAAAAAAATTGGACATTTTTATCTTTAAACGCGTTTTCCGGCTAAGCTATGCGTCCTAGACCCATCAAACTTTACACTTTTCCTGTCCCTTAAAATTCGATTTGCGGCTAAACTACTTGCCCCAGCGACTTAAAAATTATATATTCGTGATCTTGGAACTGCCACCTTTTAATCCATGTAACGAATGACACGAAAAACTAATTTTAAAAAAATTGGACATTTTTATCTTTAAACGCGTTTTCCGGCTAAGCTATGCGTCCTAGACCCATCAAACTTTACACTTTTTCTGTCCCTTAAAATTCGATTTGCGGCTAAACTACTTGCCCCAGCGACTTAAAAATTATATATTCGTGATCTTGGAACTGCCACCTTTTAATCCATGTAACGAATGACACGAAAAACTAATTTTAAAAAAATTGGACATTTTTATCTTTAAACGCGTTTTCCGGCTAAGCTATGCGTCCTAGACCCATCAAACTTTACACTTTTCCTGTCCCTTAAAATTCGATTCGCGGCTAAACTACTTGCCCCAGCGACTTAAAAATTATATATTCGTGATCTTGGAACTGCCACCTTTTAATCCATGTAACGAATGACACGAAAAACTAATTTTAAAAAAATTGGACATTTTTATCTTTAAACGCGTTTTCCGGCTAAACTATGCGTCCTAGACCCATCAAACTTTACACTTTTCCTGTCCCTTAAAATTCGATTTGCGGCTAAACTACTTGCCCCAGCGACTTAAAAATTATATATTCGTGATCTTGGAACTGCCACCTTTTAATCCATGTAACGAATGACACGAAAAACTAATTTTAAAAAAATTGGACATTTTTATCTTTAAACGCGTTTTCCGGCTAAACTATGCGTCCTAGACCCATCAAACTTTACACTTTTCCTGTCCCTTAAAATTCGATTTGCGGCTAAACTACTTGCCCCAGCGACTTAAAAATTATATATTCGTGATCTTGGAACTGCCACCTTTTAATCCATGTAACGAATGACACGAAAAACTAATTTTAAAAAAATTGGACATTTTTATCTTTAAACGCGTTTTCCGGCTAAGCTATGCGTCCTAGACCCATCAAACTTTACACTTTTTCTGTCCCTTAAAATTCGATTTGCGGCTAAACTACTTGCCCCAGCGACTTAAAAATTATATATTCGTGATCTTGGAACTGCCACCTTTTAATCCATGTAACGAATGACACGAAAAACTAATTTTAAAAAAATTGGACATTTTTATCTTTAAACGCGTTTTCCGGCTAAGCTATGCGTCCTAGACCCATCAAACTTTACACTTTTCCTGTCCCTTAAAATTCGATTTGCGGCTAAACTACTTGCCCCAGCGACTTAAAAATTATATATTCGTGATCTTGGAACTGCCACCTTTTAATCCATGTAACGAATGACACGAAAAACTAATTTTAAAAAAATTGGACATTTTTATCTTTAAACGCGTTTTCCGGCTAAGCTATGCGTCCTAGACCCATCAAACTTTACACTTTTTCTGTCCCTTAAAATTCGATTTGCGGCTAAACTACTTGCCCCAGCGACTTAAAAATTATATATTCGTGATCTTGGAACTGCCACCTTTTAATCCATGTAACGAATGACACGAAAAACTAATTTTAAAAAAATTGGACATTTTTATCTTTAAACGCGTTTTCCGGCTAAGCTATGCGTCCTAGACCCATCAAACTTTACACTTTTCCTGTCCCTTAAAATTCGATTTGCGGCTAAACTACTTGCCCCAGCGACTTAAAAATTATATATTCGTGATCTTGGAACTGCCACCTTTTAATCCATGTAACGAATGACACGAAAAACTAATTTTAAAAAAATTGGACATTTTTATCTTTAAACGCGTTTTCCGGCTAAACTATGCGTCCTAGACCCATCAAACTTTACACTTTTCCTGTCCCTTAAAATTCGATTTGCGGCTAAACTACTTGCCCCAGCGACTTAAAAATTATATATTCGTGATCTTGGAACTGCCACCTTTTAATCCATGTAACGAATGACACGAAAAACTAATTTTAAAAAAATTGGACATTTTTATCTTTAAACGCGTTTTCCGGCTAAACTATGCGTCCTAGACCCATCAAACTTTACACTTTTCCTGTCCCTTAAAATTCGATTTGCGGCTAAACTACTTGCCCCAGCGACTTAAAAATTATATATTCGTGATCTTGGAACTGCCACCTTTTAATCCATGTAACGAATGACACGAAAAACTAATTTTAAAAAAATTGGACATTTTTATCTTTAAACGCGTTTTCCGGCTAAACTATGCGTCCTAGACCCATCAAACCTTACACTTTTTCTGTCCCTTAAAATTCGATTTGCGGCTAAACTACTTGCCCCAGCGACTTAAAAATTATATATTCGTGATCTTGGAACTGCCACCTTTTAATCCATGTAACGAATGACACGAAAAACTAATTTTAAAAAAATTGGACATTTTTATCTTTAAACGCGTTTTCCGGCTAAACTATGCGTCCTAGACCCATCAAACTTTACACTTTTTCTGTCCCTTAAAATTCGATTTGCGGCTAAACTACTTGCCCCAGCGACTTAAAAATTATATATTCGTGATCTTGGAACTGCCACCTTTTAATCCATGTAACGAATGACACGAAAAACTAATTTTAAAAAAATTGGACATTTTTATCTTTAAACGCGTTTTCCGGCTAAACTATGCGTCCTAGACCCATCAAACTTTACACTTTTCCTGTCCCTTAAAATTCGATTTGCGGCTAAACTACTTGCCCCAGCGACTTAAAAATTATATATTCGTGATCTTGGAACTGCCACCTTTTAATCCATGTAACGAATGACACGAAAAACTAATTTTAAAAAAATTGGACATTTTTATCTTTAAACGCGTTTTCCGGCTAAACTATGCGTCCTAGACCCATCAAACTTTACACTTTTCCTGTCCCTTAAAATTCGATTTGCGGCTAAACTACTTGCCCCAGCGACTTAAAAATTATATATTCGTGATCTTGGAACTGCCACCTTTTAATCCATGTAACGAATGACACGAAAAACTAATTTTAAAAAAATTGGACATTTTTATCTTTAAACGCGTTTTCCGGCTAAACTATGCGTCCTAGACCCATCAAACTTTACACTTTTTCTGTCCCTTAAAATTCGATTTGCGGCTAAACTACTTGCCCCAGCGACTTAAAAATTATATATTCGTGATCTTGGAACTGCCACCTTTTAATCCATGTAACGAATGACACGAAAAACTAATTTTAAAAAAATTGTACATTTTTATCTTTAAACGCGTTTTCCGGCTAAACTATGCGTCCTAGACCCATCAAACTTTACACTTTTCCTGTCCCTTAAAATTCGATTTGCGACTAAACTACATGCCCCAGCGACTTAAAAATTATATATTCGTGATCTTGGAACTGCCACCTTTTAATCCATGTAACGAATGACACGAAAAACTAATTTTAAAAAAATTGGACATTTTTATCTTTAAACGCGTTTTCCGGCTAAACTATGCGTCCTAGACCCATCAAACTTTACACTTTTTCTGTCTCTTAAAATTCGATTTGCGGCTAAACTACTTGCCCCAGCGACTTAAAAATTATATATTCGTGATCTTGGAACTGCCACCTTTTAATCCATGTAACGAATGACACGAAAAACTAATTTTAAAAAAATTGGACATTTTTATCTTTAAACGCGTTTTCCGGCTAAACTATGCGTCCTAGACCCATCAAACTTTACACTTTTCCTGTCCCTTAAAATTCGATTTGCGGCTAAACTACTTGCCCCAGCGACTTAAAAATTATATATTCGTGATCTTGGAACTGCCACCTTTTAATCCATGTAACGAATGACACGAAAAACTAATTTTAAAAAAATTGGACATTTTTATCTTTAAACGCGTTTTCCGGCTAAACTATGCGTCCTAGACCCATCAAACTTTACACTTTTCCTGTCCCTTAAAATTCGATTTGCGGCTAAACTACTTGCCCCAGCGACTTAAAAATTATATATTCGTGATCTTGGAACTGCCACCTTTTAATCCATGTAACGAATGACACGAAAAACTAATTTTAAAAAAATTGGACATTTTTATCTTTAAACGCGTTTTCCGGCTAAACTATGCGTCCTAGACCCATCAAACTTTACACTTTTCCTGTCCCTTAAAATTCGATTTGCGGCTAAACTACTTGCCCCAGCGACTTAAAAATTATATATTCGTGATCTTGGAACTGCCACCTTTTAATCCATGTAACGAATGACACGAAAAACTAATTTTAAAAAAATTGGACATTTTTATCTTTAAACGCGTTTTCCGGCTAAACTATGCGTCCTAGACCCATCAAACTTTACACTTTTTCTGTCCCTTAAAATTCGATTTGCGGCTAAACTACTTGCCCCAGCGACTTAAAAATTATATATTCGTGATCTTGGAACTGCCACCTTTTAATCCATGTAACGAATGACACGAAAAACTAATTTTAAAAAAATTGGACATTTTTATCTTTAAACGCGTTTTCCGGCTAAACTATGCGTCCTAGACCCATCAAACTTTACACTTTTCCTGTCCCTTAAAATTCGATTTGCGGCTAAACTACTTGCCCCAGCGACTTAAAAATTATATATTCGTGATCTTGGAACTGCCACCTTTTAATCCATGTAACGAATGACACGAAAAACTAATTTTAAAAAAATTGGACATTTTTATCTTTAAACGCGTTTTCCGGCTAAACTATGCGTCCTAGACCCATCAAACTTTACACTTTTTCTGTCCCTTAAAATTCGATTTGCGGCTAAACTACTTGCCCCAGCGACTTAAAAATTATATATTCGTGATCTTGGAACTGCCACCTTTTAATCCATGTAACGAATGACACGAAAAACTAATTTTAAAAAAATTGGACATTTTTATCTTTAAACGCGTTTTCCGGCTAAACTATGCGTCCTAGACCCATCAAACTTTACACTTTTCCTGTCCCTTAAAATTCGATTTGTGGCTAAACTACTTGCCCCAGCGACTTAAGAATTATATATTCGTGATCTTGGAACTGCCACCTTTTAATCCATGTAACGAATGACACGAAAAACTAATTTTAAAAAAATTGGACATTTTTATCTTTAAACGCGTTTTCCGGCTAAACTATGCGTCCTAGACCCATCAAACTTTACACTTTTTCTGTCCCTTAAAATTCGATTTGCGGCTAAACTACTTGCCCCAGCGACTTAAAAATTATATATTCGTGATCTTGGAACTGCCACCTTTTAATCCATGTAACGAATGACACGAAAAACTAATTTTAAAAAAATTGGACATTTTTATCTTTAAACGCGTTTTCCGGCTAAACTATGCGTCCTAGACCCATCAAACTTTACACTTTGCCTGTCCCTTAAAATTCGATTTGCGGCTAAACTACTTGCCCCAGCGACTTAAAAATTATATATTCGTGATCTTGGAACTGCCACCTTTTAATCCATGTAACGAATGACACGAAAAACTAATTTTAAAAAAATTGGACATTTTTATCTTTAAACGCGTTTTCCGGCTAAACTATGCGTCCTAGACCCATCAAACTTTACACTTTTCCTGTCCCTTAAAATTCGATTTGCGGCTAAACTACTTGCCCCAGCGACTTAAAAATTATATATTCGTGATCTTGGAACTGCCACCTTTTAATCCATGTAACGAATGACACGAAAAACTAATTTTAAAAAAATTGGACATTTTTATCTTTAAACGCGTTTTCCGGCTAAACTATGCGTCCTAGACCCATCAAACTTTACACTTTTCCTGTCCCTTAAAATTCGATTTGCGGCTAAACTACTTGCCCCAGCGACTTAAAAATTATATATTCGTGATCTTGGAACTGCCACCTTTTAATCCATGTAACGAATGACACGAAAAACTAATTTTAAAAAAATTTGACATTTTTATCTTTAAACGCGTTTTCCGGCTAAACTATGCGTCCTAGACCCATCAAACTTTACACTTTTCCTGTCCCTTAAAATTCGATTTGCGGCTAAACTACTTGCCCCAGCGACTTAAAAATTATATATTCGTGATCTTGGAACTGCCACCTTTTAATCCATGTAACGAATGACACGAAAAACTAATTTTAAAAAAATTGGACATTTTTATCTTTAAACGCGTTTTCCGGCTAAACTATGCGTCCTAGACCCATCAAACTTTACACTTTTCCTGTCCCTTAAAATTCGATTTGCGGCTAAACTACTTGCCCCAGCGACTTAAAAATTATATATTCGTGATCTTGGAACTGCCACCTTTTAATCCATGTAACGAATGACACGAAAAACTAATTTTAAAAAAATTGGACATTTTTATCTTTAAACGCGTTTTCCGGCTAAACTATGCGTCCTAGACCCATCAAACTTTACACTTTTCCTGTCCCTTAAAATTCGATTTGCGGCTAAACTACTTGCCCCAGCGACTTAAAAATTATATATTCGTGATCTTGGAACTGCCACCTTTTAATCCATGTAACGAATGACACGAAAAACTAATTTTAAAAAAATTGGACATTTTTATCTTTAAACGCGTTTTCCGGCTAAACTATGCGTCCTAGACCCATCAAACTTTACACTTTTCCTGTCCCTTAAAATTCGATTTGCGGCTAAACTACTTGCCCCAGCGACTTAAAAATTATATATTCGTGATCTTGGAACTGCCACCTTTTAATCCATGTAACGAATGACACGAAAAACTAATTTTAAAAAAATTGGACATTTTTATCTTTAAACGCGTTTTCCGGCTAAACTATGCGTCCTAGACCCATCAAACTTTACACTTTTTCTGTCCCTTAAAATTCGATTTGCGGCTAAACTACTTGCCCCAGCGACTTAAAAATTATATATTCGTGATCTTGGAACTGCCACCTTTTAATCCATGTAACGAATGACACGAAAAACTAATTTTAAAAAAATTGGACATTTTTATCTTTAAACGCGTTTTCCGGCTAAACTATGCGTCCTAGACCCATCAAACTTTACACTTTTCCTGTCCCTTAAAATTCGATTTGCGGCTAAACTACTTGCCCCAGCGACTTAAAAATTATATATTCGTGATCTTGGAACTGCCACCTTTTAATCCATGTAACGAATGACACGAAAAACTAATTTTAAAAAAATTGGACGTTTTTATCTTTAAACGCGTTTTCCGGCTAAACTATGCGTCCTAGACCCATCAAACTTTACATTTTATCTGTCCCTTAAAATTCGATTTGCGGCTAAACTACTTGCCCCAGCGACTTAAAAATTATATATTCGTGATCTTGGAACTGCCACCTTTTAATCCATGTAACGAATGACACGAAAAACTAATTTTAAAAAAATTGGACATTTTTATCTTTAAACGCGTTTTCCGGCTAAACTATGCGTCCTAGACCCATCAAACTTTACACTTTTCCTGTCCCTTAAAATTCGATTTGCGGCTAAACTACTTGCCCCAGCGACTTAAAAATTATATATTCGTGATCTTGGAACTGCCACCTTTTAATCCATGTAACGAATGACACGAAAAACTAATTTTAAAAAAATTGGACATTTTTATCTTTAAACGCGTTTTCCGGCTAAACTATGCGTCCTAGACCCATCAAACTTTACACTTTTTCTGTCCCTTAAAATTCGATTTGCGGCTAAACTACTTGCCCCAGCGACTTAAAAATTATATATTCGTGATCTTGGAACTGCCACCTTTTAATCCATGTAACGAATGACACGAAAAACTAATTTTAAAAAAATTGGACATTTTTATCTTTAAACGCGTTTTCCGGCTAAACTATGCGTCCTAGACCCATCAAACTTTACACTTTTTCTGTCCCTTAAAATTCGATTTGCGGCTAAACTACTTGCCCCAGCGACTTAAAAATTATATATTCGTGATCTTGGAAC
This sequence comes from Philhelius pedissequus, assembly GCA_910595825.1. Taxonomy (NCBI): domain Eukaryota; kingdom Metazoa; phylum Arthropoda; class Insecta; order Diptera; family Syrphidae; genus Philhelius; species Philhelius pedissequus. The sequence goes on from CAJVCO010000169.1 coordinate 33,871, forward strand.
TGCCACCTTTTAATCCATGTAACGAATGACACGAAAAACTAATTTTAAAAAAATTGGACATTTTTATCTTTAAACGCGTTTTCCGGCTAAACTATGCGTCCTAGACCCATCAAACTTTACACTTTTCCTGTCCCTTAAAATTCGATTTGCGGCTAAACTACTTGCCCCAGCGACTTAAAAATTATATATTCGTGATCTTGGAACTGCCACCTTTTAATCCATGTAACGAATGACACGAAAAACTAATTTTAAAAAAATTGGACATTTTTATCTTTAAACGCGTTTTCCGGCTAAACTATGCGTCCTAGACCCATCAAACTTTACACTTTTTCTGTCCCTTAAAATTCGATTTGCGGCTAAACTACTTGCCCCAGCGACTTAAAAATTATATATTCGTGATCTTGGAACTGCCACCTTTTAATCCATGTAACGAATGACACGAAAAACTAATTTTAAAAAAATTGGACATTTTTATCTTTAAACGCGTTTTCCGGCTAAACTATGCGTCCTAGACCCATCAAACTTTACACTTTTTCTGTCCCTTAAAATTCGATTTGCGGCTAAACTACTTGCCCCAGCGACTTAAAAATTATATATTCGTGATCTTGGAACTGCCACCTTTTAATCCATGTAACGAATGACACGAAAAACTAATTTTAAAAAAATTGGACATTTTTATCTTTAAACGCGTTTTCCGGCTAAACTATGCGTCCTAGACCCATCAAACTTTACACTTTTCCTGTCCCTTAAAGTTCGATTTGCGGCTAAACTACTTGCCCCAGCGACTTAAAAATTATATATTCGTGATCTTGGAACTGCCACCTTTTAATCCATGTAACGAATGACACGAAAAACTAATTTTAAAAAAATTGGACATTTTTATCTTTAAACGCGTTTTCCGGCTAAACTATGCGTCCTAGACCCATCAAACTTTACACTTTTTCTGTCCCTTAAAATTCGATTTGCGGCTAAACTACTTGCCCCAGCGACTTAAAAATTATATATTCGTGATCTTGGAACTGCCACCTTTTAATCCATGTAACGAATGACACGAAAAACTAATTTTAAAAAAATTGGACATTTTTATCTTTAAACGCGTTTTCCGGCTAAACTATGCGTCCTAGACCCATCAAACTTTACACTTTTCCTGTCCCTTAAAATTCGATTTGCGGCTAAACTACTTGCCCCAGCGACTTAAAAATTATATATTCGTGATCTTGGAACTGCCACCTTTTAATCCATGTAACGAATGACACGAAAAACTAATTTTAAAAAAATTGGACATTTTTATCTTTAAACGCGTTTTCCGGCTAAACTATGCGTCCTAGACCCATCAAACTTTACACTTTTCCTGTCCCTTAAAATTCGATTAGCGGCTAAACTACTTGCCCCAGCGACTTAAAAATTATATATTCGTGATCTTGGAACTGCCACCTTTTAATCCATGTAACGAATGACACGAAAAACTAATTTTAAAAAAATTGGACGTTTTTATCTTTAAACGCGTTTTCCGGCTAAACTATGCGTCCTAGACCCATCAAACTTTACATTTTATCTGTCCCTTAAAATTCGATTTGCGGCTAAACTACTTGCCCCAGCGACTTAAAAATTATATATTCGTGATCTTGGAACTGCCACCTTTTAATCCATGTAACGAATGACACGAAAAACTAATTTTAAAAAAATTGGACATTTTTATCTTTAAACGCGTTTTCCGGCTAAACTATGCGTCCTAGACCCATCAAACTTTACACTTTTCCTGTCCCTTAAAATTCGATTTGCGGCTAAACTACTTGCCCCAGCGACTTAAAAATTATATATTCGTGATCTTGGAACTGCCACCTTTTAATCCATGTAACGAATGACACGAAAAACTAATTTTAAAAAAATTGGACATTTTTATCTTTAAACGCGTTTTCCGGCTAAACTATGCGTCCTAGACCCATCAAACTTTACACTTTTTCTGTCCCTTAAAATTCGATTTGCGGCTAAACTACTTGCCCCAGCGACTTAAAAATTATATATTCGTGATCTTGGAACTGCCACCTTTTAATCCATGTAACGAATGACACGAAAAACTAATTTTAAAAAAATTGGACATTTTTATCTTTAAACGCGTTTTCCGGCTAAACTATGCGTCCTAGACCCATCAAACTTTACACTTTTTCTGTCCCTTAAAATTCGATTTGCGGCTAAACTACTTGCCCCAGCGACTTAAAAATTATATATTCGTGATCTTGGAACTGTCACCTTTTAATCCATGTAACGAATGACACGAAAAACTAATTTTAAAAAAATTGGACATTTTTATCTTTAAACGCGTTTTCCGGCTAAACTATGCGTCCTAGACCCATCAAACTTTACACTTTTCCTGTCCCTTAAAATTCGATTTGCGGCTAAACTACTTGCCCCAGCGACTTAAAAATTATATATTCGTGATCTTGGAACTGCCACCTTTTAATCCATGTAACGAATGACACGAAAAACTAATTTTAAAAAAATTGGACATTTTTATCTTTAAACGCGTTTTCCGGCTAAACTATGCGTCCTAGACCCATCAAACTTTACACTTTTCCTGTCCTTTAAAATTCGATTTGCGGCTAAACTACTTGCCCCAGCGACTTAAAAATTATATATTCGTGATCTTGGAACTGCCACCTTTTAATCCATGTAACGAATGACACGAAAAACTAATTTTAAAAAAATTGGACATTTTTATCTTTAAACGCGTTTTCCGGCTAAACTATGCGTCCTAGACCCATCAAACTTTACACTTTTCCTGTCCCTTAAAATTCGATTTGCGGCTAAACTACTTGCCCCAGCGACTTAAAAATTATATATTCGTGATCTTGGAACTGCCACCTTTTAATCCATGTAACGAATGACACGAAAAACTAATTTAAAAAAAATTGGACATTTTTATCTTTAAACGCGTTTTCCGGCTAAACTATGCGTCCTAGACCCATCAAACTTTACACTTTTTCTGTCCCTTAAAATTCGATTTGCGGCTAAACTACTTGCCCCAGCGACTTAAAAATTATATATTCGTGATCTTGGAACTGCCGCCTTTTAATCCATGTAACGAATGACACGAAAAACTAATTTTAAAAAAATTGGACATTTTTATCTTTAAACGCGTTTTCCGGCTAAACTATGCGTCCTAGACCCATCAAACTTTGCACTTTTTCTGTCCCTTAAAATTCGATTTGCGGCTAAACTACTTGCCCCAGCGACTTAAAAATTATATATTCGTGATCTTGGAACTGCCACCTTTTAATCCATGTAACGAATGACACGAAAAACTAATTTTAAAAAAATTGGACATTTTTATCTTTAAACGCGTTTTCCGGCTAAACTATGCGTCCTAGACCCATCAAACTTTACACTTTTTCTGTCCCTTAAAATTCGATTTGCGGCTAAACTACTTGCCCCAGCGACTTAAAAATTATATATTCGTGATCTTGGAACTGCCACCTTTTAATCCATGTAACGAATGACACGAAAAACTAATTTTAAAAAAATTGGACATTTTTATCTTTAAACGCGTTTTCCGGCTAAACTATGCGTCCTAGACCCATCAAACTTTACACTTTTTCTGTCCCTTAAAATTCGATTTGCGGCTAAACTACTTGCCCCAGCGACTTAAAAATTATATATTCGTGATCTTGGAACTGCCACCTTTTAATCCATGTAACGAATGACACGAAAAACTTATTTTAAAAAAAATTGGACATTTTTATCTTTAAACGCGTTTTCCGGCTAAACTATGCGTCCTAGACCCATCAAACTTTACACTTTTCCTGTCCCTTAAAATTCGATTTGCGGCTAAACTACTTGCCCCAGCGACTTAAAAATTATATATTCGTGATCTTGGAACTGCCACCTTTTAATCCATGTAACGAATGACACGAAAAACTAATTTTAAAAAAATTGGACATTTTTATCTTTAAACGCGTTTTCCGGCTAAACTATGCGTCCTAGACCCATCAAACTTTACACTTTTCCTGTCCCTTAAAATTCGATTTGCGGCTAAACTACTTGCCCCAGCGACTTAAAAATTATATATTCGTGATCTTGGAACTGCCACCTTTTAATCCATGTAACGAATGACACGAAAAACTAATTTTAAAAAAATTGGACATTTTTATCTTTAAACGCGTTTTCCGGCTAAACTATGCGTCCTAGACCCATCAAACTTTACACTTTTCCTGTCCCTTAAAATTCGATTTGCGGCTAAACTACTTGCCCCAGCGACTTAAAAATTATATATTCGTGATCTTGGAACTGCCACCTTTTAATCCATGTAACGAATGACACGAAAAACTAATTTTAAAAAAATTGGACATTTTTATCTTTAAACGCGTTTTCCGGCTAAACTATGCGTCCTAGACCCATCAAACTTTACACTTTTCCTGTCCCTTAAAATTCGATTTGCGGCTAAACTACTTGCCCCAGCGACTTAAAAATTATATATTCGTGATCTTGGAACTGCCACCTTTTAATCCATGTAGCGAATGACACGAAAAACTAATTTTAAAAAAATTGGACATTTTTATCTTTAAACGCGTTTTCCGGCTAAACTATGCGTCCTAGACCAATCAAACTTTACACTTTTCCTGTCCCTTAAAATTCGATTTGCGGCTAAACTACTTGCCCCAGCGACTTAAAAATTATATATTCGTGATCTTGGAACTGCCACCTTTTAATCCATGTAACGAATGACACGAAAAACTAATTTTAAAAAAATTGGACATTTTTATCTTTAAACGCGTTTTCCGGCTAAACTATGCGTCCTAGACCCATCAAACTTTACACTTTTCCTGTCCCTTAAAATTCGATTTGCGGCTAAACTACTTGCCCCAGCGACTTAAAAATTATATATTCGTGATCTTGGAACTGCCACCTTTTAATCCATGTAACGAATGACACGAAAAACTAATTTTAAAAAAATTGGACATTTTTATCTTTAAACGCGTTTTCCGGCTAAACTATGCGTCCTAGACCCATCAAACTTTACACTTTTTCTGTCCCTTAAAATTCGATTTGCGGCTAAACTACTTGCCCCAGCGACTTAAAAATTATATATTCGTGATCTTGGAACTGCCACCTTTTAATCCATGTAACGAATGACACGAAAAACTAATTTTAAAAAAATTGGACATTTTTATCTTTAAACGCGTTTTCCGGCTAAACTATGCGTCCTAGACCCATCAAACTTTACACTTTTCCTGTCCCTTAAAATTCGATTTGCGGCTAAACTACTTGCCCCAGCGACTTAAAAATTATATATTCGTGATCTTGGAACTGCCACCTTTTAATCCATGTAACGAATGACACGAAAAACTAATTTAAAAAAATTGGACATTTTTATCTTTAAACGCGTTTTCCGGCTAAACTATGCGTCCTAGACCCATCAAACTTTACACTTTTCCTGTCCCTTAAAATTCGATTTGCGGCTAAACTACTTGCCCCAGCGACTTAAAAATTATATATTCGTGATCTTGGAACTGCCACCTTTTAATCCATGTAACGAATGACACGAAAAACTAATTTTAAAAAAATTGGACATTTTTATCTTTAAACGCGTTTTCCGGCTAAACTATGCGTCCTAGACCCATCAAACTTTACACTTTTCCTGTCCCTTAAAATTCGATTTGCGGCTAAACTACTTGCCCCAGCAACTTAAAAATTATATATTCGTGATCTTGGAACTGCCACCTTTTAATCCATGTAACGAATGACACGAAAAACTAATTTTAAAAAAATTGGACATTTTTAATCTTTAAACGCGTTTTCCGGCTAAACTATGCGTCCTAGACCCATCAAACTTTACACTTTTCCTGTCCCTTAAAATTCGATTTGCGGCTAAACTACTTGCCCCAGCGACTTAAAAATTATATATTCGTGATCTTGGAACTGCCACCTTTAAATCCATGTAACGAATGACACGAAAAACTAATTTTAAAAAAATTGGACATTTTTATCTTTAAACGCGTTTTCCGGCTAAACTATGCGTCCTAGACCCATCAAACTTTACACTTTTCCTGTCCCTTAAAATTCGATTTGCGGCTAAACTACTTGCCCCAGCGACTTAAAAATTATATATTCGTGATCTTGGAACTGCCACCTTTTAATCCATGTAGCGAATGACACGAAAAACTAATTTTAAAAAAAATTGGACATTTTTATCTTTAAACGCGTTTTCCGGCTAAACTATGCGTCCTAGACCAATCAAACTTTACACTTTTCCTGTCCCTTAAAATTCGATTTGCGGCTAAACTACTTGCCCCAGCGACTTAAAAATTATATATTCGTGATCTTGGAACTGCCACCTTTTAATCCATGTAACGAATGACACGAAAAAACTAATTTTAAAAAAATTGGACATTTTTATCTTTAAACGCGTTTTCCGGCTAAACTATGCGTCCTAGACCCATCAAACTTTACACTTTTCCTGTCCCTTAAAATTCGATTGCGGCTAAACTACTTGCCCCAGCGACTTAAAAATTATATATTCGTGATCTTGGAACTGCCACCTTTTAATCCATGTAAACGAATGACACGAAAAACTAATTTTAAAAAAATTGGACATTTTTATCTTTAAACGCGTTTTCCGGCTAAACTATGCGTCCTAGACCCATCAAACTTTACACTTTTTCCTGTCCCTTAAAATTCGATTTGCGGCTAAACTACTTGCCCCAGCGACTTAAAAATTATATATTCGTGATCTTGGAACTGCCACCTTTTAATCCATGTAACGAATGACACGAAAAACTAATTTTAAAAAAATTGGACATTTTTATCTTTAAAACGCGTTTTCCGGCTAAACTATGCGTCCTAGACCCATCAAACTTTACACTTTTCCTGTCCCTTAAAATTCGATTTGCGGCTAAACTACTTGCCCCAGCGACTTAAAAATTATATATTCGTGATCTTGGAACTGCCACCTTTTAATCCATGTAACGAATGACACGAAAAACTAATTTTAAAAAAATTGGACATTTTTATCTTTAAACGCGTTTTCCGGCTAAACTATGCGTCCTAGACCCATCAAACTTTACACTTTTTCTGTCCCTTAAAATTCGATTTGCGGCTAAACTACTTGCCCCAGCGACTTAAAAATTATATATTCGTGATCTTGGAACTGCCACCTTTTAATCCATGTAACGAATGACACGAAAAACTAATTTTAAAAAATTGGACATTTTTATCTTTAAACGCGTTTTCCGGCTAAAACTATGCGTCCTAGACCCATCAAACTTTACACTTTTCCTGTCCCTTAAAATTCGATTTGCGGCTAAACTACTTGCCCCAAGCGACTTAAAAATTATATATTCGTGATCTTGGAACTGCCACCTTTTAATCCATGTAACGAATGACACGAAAAACTAATTTTAAAAAAATTGGACATTTTTATCTTTAAACGCGTTTTC
>CAJVCO010000170.1:0-41284 GCA_910595825.1 Philhelius pedissequus
ATTTGCGGCTAAACTACTTGCCCCAGCGACTTAAAAATTATATATTCGTGATCTTGGAACTGCCACCTTTTAATCCATGTAACGAATGACACGAAAAACTAATTTTAAAAAAATTGGACATTTTTATCTTTAAACGCGTTTTCCGGCTAAACTATGCGTCCTAGACCCATCAAACTTTACACTTTTTCTGTCCCTTAAAATTCGATTTGCGGCTAAACTACTTGCCCCAGCGACTTAAAAATTATATATTCGTGATCTTGGAACTGCCACCTTTTAATCCATGTAACGAATGACACGAAAAACTAATTTTAAAAAAATTGGACATTTTTATCTTTAAACGCGTTTTCCGGCTAAACTATGCGTCCTAGACCCATCAAACTTTACATTTTATCTGTCCCTTAAAATTCGATTTGCGGCTAAACTACTTGCCCCAGCGACTTAAAAATTATATATTCGTGATCTTGGAAGTGCCACCTTTTAATCCATGTAACGAATGACACGAAAAACTAATTTTAAAAAAATTGGACATTTTTATCTTTAAACGCGTTTTCCGGCTAAACTATGCGTCCTAGACCCATCAAACTTTACATTTTATCTGTCCCTTAAAATTCGATTTGCGGCTAAACTACTTGCCCCAGCGACTTAAAAATTATATATTCGTGATCTTGGAACTGCCACCTTTTAATCCATGTAACGAATGACACGAAAAACTAATTTTAAAAAAATTGGACATTTTTATCTTTAAACGCGTTTTCCGGCTAAACTATGCGTCCTAGACCCATCAAACTTTACACTTTTTCTGTCCCTTAAAATTCGATTTGCGGCTAAACTACTTGCCCCAGCGACTTAAAAATTATATATTCGTGATCTTGGAACTGCCACCTTTTAATCCATGTAACGAATGACACGAAAAACTAATTTTAAAAAAATTGGACATTTTTATCTTTAAACGCGTTTTCCGGCTAAACTATGCGTCCTAGACCCATCAAACTTTACACTTTTTCTGTCCCTTAAAATTCGATTTGCGGCTAAACTACTTGCCCCAGCGACTTAAAAATTATATATTCGTGATCTTGGAACTGCCACCTTTTAATCCATGTAACGAATGACACGAAAAACTAATTTTAAAAAAATTGGACATTTTTATCTTTTAAACGCGTTTTCCGGCTAAACTATGCGTCCTAGACCCATCAAACTTTACATTTTATCTGTCCCTTAAAATTCGATTTGCGGCTAAACTACTTGCCCCAGCGACTTAAAAATTATATATTCGTGATCTTGGAACTGCCACCTTTTAATCCATGTAACGAATGACACGAAAAACTAATTTTAAAAAAATTGGACATTTTTATCTTTAAACGCGTTTTCCGGCTAAACTATGCGTCCTAGACCCATCAAACTTTACACTTTTTCTGTCCCTTTAAATTCGATTTGCGGCTAAACTACTTGCCCCAGCGACTTAAAAATTATATATTCGTGATCTTGGAACTGCCACCTTTTAATCCATGTAACGAATGACACGAAAAACTAATTTTAAAAAAATTGGACATTTTTATCTTTAAACGCGTTTTCCGGCTAAACTATGCGTCCTAGACCCATCAAACTTTACACTTTTTCTGTCCCTTAAAATTCGATTTGCGGCTAAACTACTTGCCCCAGCGACTTAAAAATTATATATTCGTGATCTTGGAACTGCCACCTTTTAATCCATGTAACGAATGACACGAAAAACTAATTTTAAAAAAATTGGACATTTTTATCTTTAAACGCGTTTTCCGGCTAAACTATGCGTCCTAGACCCATCAAACTTTACACTTTTTCTGTCCCTTAAAATTCGATTTGCGGCTAAACTACTTGCCCCAGCGACTTAAAAATTATATATTCGTGATCTTGGAACTGCCACCTTTTAATCCATGTAACGAATGACACGAAAAACTAATTTTAAAAAAATTGGACATTTTTATCTTTAAACGCGTTTTCCGGCTAAACTATGCGTCCTAGACCCATCAAACTTTACACTTTTTCTGTCCCTTAAAATTCGATTTGCGGCTAAACTACTTGCCCCAGCGACTTAAAAATTATATATTCGTGATCTTGGAACTGCCACCTTTTAATCCATGTAACGAATGACACGAAAAACTAATTTTAAAACAATTGGACATTTTTATCTTTAAACGCGTTTTCCGGCTAAACTATGCGTCCTAGACCCATCAAACTTTACATTTTATCTGTCCCTTAAAATTCGATTTGCGGCTAAACTACTTGCCCCAGCGACTTAAAAATTATATATTCGTGATCTTGGAACTGCCACCTTTTAATCCATGTAACGAATGACACGAAAAACTAATTTTAAAAAAATTGGACATTTTTATCTTTAAACTCGTTTTCCGGCTAAACTATGCGTCCTAGACCCATCAAACTTTACACTTTTTCTGTCCCTTAAAATTCGATTTGCGGCTAAACTACTTGCCCCAGCGACTTAAAAATTATATATTCGTGATCTTGGAACTGCCACCTTTTAATCCATGTAACGAATGACACGAAAAACTAATTTTAAAAAAATTGGACATTTTTATCTTTAAACGCGTTTTCCGGCTAAACTATGCGTCCTAGACCCATCAAACTTTACACTTTTTCTGTCCCTTAAAATTCGATTTGCGGCTAAACTACTTGCCCCAGCGACTTAAAAATTATATATTCGTGATCTTGGAACTGCCACCTTTTAATCCATGTAACGAATGACACGAAAAACTAATTTTAAAAAAATTGGACATTTTTATCTTTAAACGCGTTTTCCGGCTAAACTATGCGTCCTAGACCCATCAAACTTTACACTTTTTCTGTCCCTTAAAATTCGATTTGCGGCTAAACTACTTGCCCCAGCGACTTAAAAATTATATATTCGTGATCTTGGAACTGCCACCTTTTAATCCATGTAACGAATGACACGAAAAACTAATTTTAAAAAAATTGGACATTTTTATCTTTAAACGCGTTTTCCGGCTAAACTATGCGTCCTAGACCCATCAAACTTTACACTTTTTCTGTCCCTTAAAATTCGATTTGCGGCTAAACTACTTGCCCCAGCGACTTAAAAATTATATATTCGTGATCTTGGAACTGCCACCTTTTAATCCATGTAACGAATGACACGAAAAACTAATTTTAAAAAAATTGGACATTTTTATCTTTAAACGCGTTTTCCGGCTAAACTATGCGTCCTAGACCCATCAAACTTTACACTTTTTCTGTCCCTTAAAATTCGATTTGCGGCTAAACTACTTGCCCCAGCGACTTAAAAATTATATATTCGTGATCTTGGAACTGCCACCTTTTAATCCATGTAACGAATGACACGAAAAACTAATTTTAAAAAAATTGGACATTTTTATCTTTAAACGCGTTTTCCGGCTAAACTATGCGTCCTAGACCCATCAAACTTTACATTTTATCTGTCCCTTAAAATTCGATTTGCGGCTAAACTACTTGCCCCAGCGACTTAAAAATTATATATTCGTGATCTTGGAAGTGCCACCTTTTAATCCATGTAACGAATGACACGAAAAACTAATTTTAAAAAAATTGGACATTTTTATCTTTAAACGCGTTTTCCGGCTAAACTATGCGTCCTAGACCCATCAAACTTTACATTTTATCTGTCCCTTAAAATTCGATTTGCGGCTAAACTACTTGCCCCAGCGACTTAAAAATTATATATTCGTGATCTTGGAACTGCCACCTTTTAATCCATGTAACCAATGACACGAAAAACTAATTTTAAAAAAATTGGACATTTTTATCTTTAAACGCGTTTTCCGGCTAAACTATGCGTCCTAGACCCATCAAACTTTACACTTTTTCTGTCCCTTAAAATTCGATTTGCGGCTAAACTACTTGCCCCAGCGACTTAAAAATTATATATTCGTGATCTTGGAACTGCCACCTTTTAATCCATGTAACGAATGACACGAAAAACTAATTTTAAAAAAATTGGACATTTTTATCTTTAAACGCGTTTTCCGGCTAAACTATGCGTCCTAGACCCATCAAACTTTACACTTTTTCTGTCCCTTAAAATTCGATTTGCGGCTAAACTACTTGCCCCAGCGACTTAAAAATTATATATTCGTGATCTTGGAACTGCCACCTTTTAATCCATGTAACGAATGACACGAAAAACTAATTTTAAAAAAATTGGACATTTTTATCTTTAAACGCGTTTTCCGGCTAAACTATGCGTCCTAGACCCATCAAACTTTACATTTTATCTGTCCCTTAAAATTCGATTTGCGGCTAAACTACTTGCCCCAGCGACTTAAAAATTATATATTCGTGATCTTGGAACTGCCACCTTTTAATCCATGTAACGAATGACACGAAAAACTAATTTTAAAAAAATTGGACATTTTTATCTTTAAACGCGTTTTCCGGCTAAACTATGCGTCCTAGACCCATCAAACTTTACACTTTTTCTGTCCCTTTAAATTCGATTTGCGGCTAAACTACTTGCCCCAGCGACTTAAAAATTATATATTCGTGATCTTGGAACTGCCACCTTTTAATCCATGTAACGAATGACACGAAAAACTAATTTTAAAAAAATTGGACATTTTTATCTTTAAACGCGTTTTCCGGCTAAACTATGCGTCCTAGACCCATCAAACTTTACACTTTTTCTGTCCCTTAAAATTCGATTTGCGGCTAAACTACTTGCCCCAGCGACTTAAAAATTATATATTCGTGATCTTGGAACTGCCACCTTTTAATCCATGTAACGAATGACACGAAAAACTAATTTTAAAAAAATTGGACATTTTTATCTTTAAACGCGTTTTCCGGCTAAACTATGCGTCCTAGACCCATCAAACTTTACACTTTTTCTGTCCCTTAAAATTCGATTTGCGGCTAAACTACTTGCCCCAGCGACTTAAAAATTATATATTCGTGATCTTGGAACTGCCACCTTTTAATCCATGTAACGAATGACACGAAAAACTAATTTTAAAAAAATTGGACATTTTTATCTTTAAACGCGTTTTCCGGCTAAACTATGCGTCCTAGACCCATCAAACTTTACACTTTTTCTGTCCCTTAAAATTCGATTTGCGGCTAAACTACTTGCCCCAGCGACTTAAAAATTATATATTCGTGATCTTGGAACTGCCACCTTTTAATCCATGTAACGAATGACACGAAAAACTAATTTTAAAACAATTGGACATTTTTATCTTTAAACGCGTTTTCCGGCTAAACTATGCGTCCTAGACCCATCAAACTTTACATTTTATCTGTCCCTTAAAATTCGATTTGCGGCTAAACTACTTGCCCCAGCGACTTAAAAATTATATATTCGTGATCTTGGAACTGCCACCTTTTAATCCATGTAACGAATGACACGAAAAACTAATTTTAAAAAAATTGGACATTTTTATCTTTAAACTCGTTTTCCGGCTAAACTATGCGTCCTAGACCCATCAAACTTTACACTTTTTCTGTCCCTTAAAATTCGATTTGCGGCTAAACTACTTGCCCCAGCGACTTAAAAATTATATATTCGTGATCTTGGAACTGCCACCTTTTAATCCATGTAACGAATGACACGAAAAACTAATTTTAAAAAAATTGGACATTTTTATCTTTAAACGCGTTTTCCGGCTAAACTATGCGTCCTAGACCCATCAAACTTTACACTTTTTCTGTCCCTTAAAATTCGATTTGCGGCTAAACTACTTGCCCCAGCGACTTAAAAATTATATATTCGTGATCTTGGAACTGCCACCTTTTAATCCATGTAACGAATGACACGAAAAACTAATTTTAAAAAAATTGGACATTTTTATCTTTAAACGCGTTTTCCGGCTAAACTATGCGTCCTAGACCCATCAAACTTTACATTTTATCTGTCCCTTAAAATTCGATTTGCGGCTAAACTACTTGCCCCAGCGACTTAAAAATTATATATTCGTGATCTTGGAACTGCCACCTTTTAATCCATGTAACGAATGACACGAAAAACTAATTTTAAAAAAATTGGACATTTTTATCTTTAAACGCGTTTTCCGGCTAAACTATGCGTCCTAGACCCATCAAACTTTACACTTTTTCTGTCCCTTAAAATTCGATTTGCGGCTAAACTACTTGCCCCAGCGACTTAAAAATTATATATTCGTGATCTTGGAACTGCCACCTTTTAATCCATGTAACGAATGACACGAAAAACTAATTTTAAAAAAATTGGACATTTTTATCTTTAAACGCGTTTTCCGGCTAAACTATGCGTCCTAGACCCATCAAACTTTACACTTTTTCTGTCCCTTAAAATTCGATTTGCGGCTAAACTACTTGCCCCAGCGACTTAAAAATTATATATTCGTGATCTTGGAACTGCCACCTTTTAATCCATGTAACGAATGACACGAAAAACTAATTTTAAAAAAATTGGACATTTTTATCTTTAAACGCGTTTTCCGGCTAAACTATGCGTCCTAGACCCATCAAACTTTACACTTTTTCTGTCCCTTAAAATTCGATTTGCGGCTAAACTACTTGCCCCAGCGACTTAAAAATTATATATTCGTGATCTTGGAACTGCCACCTTTTAATCCATGTAACGAATGACACGAAAAACTAATTTTAAAAAAATTGGACATTTTTATCTTTAAACGCGTTTTCCGGCTAAACTATGCGTCCTAGACCCATCAAACTTTACACTTTTTCTGTCCCTTAAAATTCGATTTGCGGCTAAACTACTTGCCCCAGCGACTTAAAAATTATATATTCGTGATCTTGGAACTGCCACCTTTTAATCCATGTAACGAATGACACGAAAAACTAATTTTAAAAAAATTGGACATTTTTATCTTTAAACGCGTTTTCCGGCTAAACTATGCGTCCTAGACCCATCAAACTTTACATTTTATCTGTCCCTTAAAATTCGATTTGCGGCTAAACTACTTGCCCCAGCGACTTAAAAATTATATATTCGTGATCTTGGAACTGCCACCTTTTAATCCATGTAACGAATGACACGAAAAACTAATTTTAAAAAAATTGGACATTTTTATCTTTAAACGCGTTTTCCGGCTAAACTATGCGTCCTAGACCCATCAAACTTTACACTTTTTCTGTCCCTTAAAATTCGATTTGCGGCTAAACTACTTGCCCCAGCGACTTAAAAATTATATATTCGTGATCTTGGAAGTGCCACCTTTTAATCCATGTAACCAATGACACGAAAAACTAATTTTAAAAAAATTGGACATTTTTATCTTTAAACGCGTTTTCCGGCTAAACTATGCGTCCTAGACCCATCAAACTTTACACTTTTTCTGTCCCTTAAAATTCGATTTGCGGCTAAACTACTTGCCTCAGCGACTTAAAAATTATATATTCGTGATCTTGGAACTGCCACCTTTTAATCCATGTAACGAATGACACGAAAAACTAATTTTAAAAAAATTGGACATTTTTATCTTTAAACGCGTTTTCCGGCTAAACTATGCGTCCTAGACCCATCAAACTTTACACTTTTTCTGTCCCTTAAAATTCGATTTGCGGCTAAACTACTTGCCCCAGCGACTTAAAAATTATATATTCGTGATCTTGGAACTGCCACCTTTTAATCCATGTAACGAATGACACGAAAAACTAATTTTAAAACAATTGGACATTTTTATCTTTAAACGCGTTTTCCGGCTAAACTATGCGTCCTAGACCCATCAAACTTTACACTTTTTCTGTCCCTTAAAATTCGATTTGCGGCTAAACTACTTGCCCCAGCGACTTAAAAATTATATATTCGTGATCTTGGAACTGCCACCTTTTAATCCATGTAACGAATGACACGAAAAACTAATTTTAAAAAAAATTGGACATTTTTATCTTTAAACGCGTTTTCCGGCTAAACTATGCGTCCTAGACCCATCAAACTTTACACTTTTTCTGTCCCTTAAAATTCGATTTGCGGCTAAACTACTTGCCCCAGCGACTTAAAAATTATATATTCGTGATCTTGGAAGTGCCACCTTTTAATCCATGTAACGAATGACACGAAAAACTAATTTTAAAAAAATTGGACATTTTTATCTTTAAACGCGTTTTCCGGCTAAACTATGCGTCCTAGACCCATCAAACTTTACACTTTTTCTGTCCCTTAAAATTCGATTTGCGGCTAAACTACTTGCCCCAGAAACTTAAAAATTATATATTCGTGATCTTGGAACTGCCACCTTTTAATCCATGTAACGAATGACACGAAAAACTAATTTTAAAAAAATTGGACATTTTTATCTTTAAACGCGTTTTCCGGCTAAACTATGCGTCCTAGACCCATCAAACTTTACACTTTTTCTGTCCCTTAAAATTCGATTTGCGGCTAAACTACTTGCCCCAGCGACTTAAAAATTATATATTCGTGATCTTGGAACTGCCACCTTTTAATCCATGTAACGAATGACACGAAAAACTAATTTTAAAAAAATTGGACATTTTTATCTTTAAACGCGTTTTCCGGCTAAACTATGCGTCCTAGACCCATCAAACTTTACACTTTTTCTGTCCCTTAAAATTCGATTTGCGGCTAAACTACTTGCCCCAGCGACTTAAAAATTATATATTCGTGATCTTGGAACTGCCACCTTTTAATCCATGTAACGAATTACACGAAAAACTAATTTTAAAAAAATTGGACATTTTTATCTTTAAACTCGTTTTCCGGCTAAACTATGCGTCCTAGACCCATCAAACTTTACACTTTTTCTGTCCCTTAAAATTCGATTTGCGGCTAAACTACTTGCCCCAGCGACTTAAAAATTATATATTCGTGATCTTGGAACTGCCACCTTTTAATCCATGTAACGAATGACACGAAAAACTAATTTTAAAAAAATTGGACATTTTTATCTTTAAACGCGTTTTCCGGCTAAACTATGCGTCCTAGACCCATCAAACTTTACACTTTTTCTGTCCCTTAAAATTCGATTTGCGGCTAAACTACTTGCCCCAGCGACTTAAAAATTATATATTCGTGATCTTGGAACTGCCACCTTTTAATCCATGTAACGAATGACACGAAAAACTAATTTTAAAAAAATTGGACATTTTTATCTTTAAACGCGTTTTCCGGCTAAACTATGCGTCCTAGACCCATCAAACTTTACACTTTTTCTGTCCCTTAAAATTCGATTTGCGGCTAAACTACTTGCCCCAGCGACTTAAAAATTATATATTCGTGATCTTGGAACTGCCACCTTTTAATCCATGTAACGAATGACACGAAAAACTAATTTTAAAAAAATTGGACATTTTTATCTTTAAACGCGTTTTCCGGCTAAACTATGCGTCCTAGACCCATCAAACTTTACACTTTTTCTGTCCCTTAAAATTCGATTTGCGGCTAAACTACTTGCCCCAGCGACTTAAAAATTATATATTCGTGATCTTGGGACTGCCACCTTTTAATCCATGTAACTAATGACACGAAAAACTAATTTTAAAAAAATTGGACATTTTTATCTTTAAACGCGTTTTCCGGCTAAACTATGCGTCCTAGACCCATCAAACTTTACATTTTATCTGTCCCTTAAAATTCGATTTGCGGCTAAACTACTTGCCCCAGCGACTTAAAAATTATATATTCGTGATCTTGGAACTGCCACCTTTTAATCCATGTAACGAATGACACGAAAAACTAATTTTAAAAAATTGGACATTTTTATCTTTAAACGCGTTTTCCGGCTAAACAATGCGTCCTAGACCCATCAAACTTTACACTTTTTCTGTCCCTTAAAATTCGATTTGCGGCTAAACTACTTGCCCCAGCGACTTAAAAATTATATATTCGTGATCTTGGAACTGCCACCTTTTAATCCATGTAACGAATGACACGAAAAACTAATTTTAAAAAAATTGGACATTTTTATCTTTAAACGCGTTTTCCGGCTAAACTATGCGTCCTAGACCCATCAAACTTTACATTTTATCTGTCCCTTAAAATTCGATTTGCGGCTAAACTACTTGCCCCAGCGACTTAAAAATTATATATTCGTGATCTTGGAACTGCCACCTTTTAATCCATGTAACGAATGACACGAAAAACTAATTTTAAAAAAATTGGACATTTTTATCTTTAAACGCGTTTTCCGGCTAAACTATGCGTCCTAGACCCATCAAACTTTACATTTTATCTGTCCCTTAAAATTCGATTTGCGGCTAAACTACTTGCCCCAGCGACTTAAAAATTATATATTCGTGATCTTGGAAGTGCCACCTTTTAATCCATGTAACGAATGACACGAAAAACTAATTTTGAAAAAATTGGACATTTTTATCTTTAAACGCGTTTTCCGGCTAAACTATGCGTCCTAGACCCATCAAACTTTACACTTTTTCTGTCCCTTAAAATTCGATTTGCGGCTAAACTACTTGCCCCAGCGACTTAAAAATTATATATTCGTGATCTTGGAACTGCCACCTTTTAATCCATGTAACGAATGACACGAAAAACTAATTTTAAACAAATTGGACGTTTTTATCTTTAAACGCGTTTTCCGGCTAAACTATGCGTCCTAGACCCATCAAACTTTACATTTTATCTGTCCCTTAAAATTCGATTTGCGGCTAAACTACTTGCCCCAGCGACTTAAAAATTATATATTCGTGATCTTGGAAGTGCCACCTTTTAATCCATGTAACGAATGACACGAAAAACTAATTTTAAAAAAATTGGACATTTTTATCTTTAAACTCGTTTTCCGGCTAAACTATGCGTCCTAGACCCATCAAACTTTACACTTTTTCTGTCCCTTAAAATTCGATTTGCGGCTAAACTACTTGCCCCAGCGACTTAAAAATTATATATTCGTGATCTTGGAAGTGCCACCTTTTAATCCATGTAACGAATGACACGAAAAACTAATTTTAAAAAAATTGGACACTTTTATCTTTAAACGCGTTTTCCGGCTAAACTATGCGTCCTAGACCCATCAAACTTTACACTTTTTCTGTCCCTTAAAATTCGATTTGCGGCTAAACTACTTGCCCCAGCGACTTAAAAATTATATATTCGTGATCTTGGAACTGCCACCTTTTAATCCATGTAACGAATGACACGAAAAACTAATTTTAAAAAAATTGGACATTTTTATCTTTAAACGCGTTTTCCGGCTAAACTATGCGTCCTAGACCCATCAAACTTTACATTTTATCTGTCCCTTAAAATTCGATTTGCGGCTAAACTACTTGCCCCAGCGACTTAAAAATTATATATTCGTGATCTTGGAACTGCCACCTTTTAATCCATGTAACGAATGACACGAAAAACTAATTTTAAAAAAATTGGACATTTTTATCTTTAAACGCGTTTTCCGGCTAAACTATGCGTCCTAGACCCATCAAACTTTACACTTTTTCTGTCCCTTAAAATTCGATTTGCGGCTAAACTACTTGCCCCAGCGACTTAAAAATTATATATTCGTGATCTTGGAACTGCCACCTTTTAATCCATGTAACGAATGACACGAAAAACTAATTTTAAAAAAAATGGACATTTTTATCTTTAAACGCGTTTTCCGGCTAAACTATGCGTCCTAGACCCATCAAACTTTACATTTTATCTGTCCCTTAAAATTCGATTTGCGGCTAAACTACTTGCCCCAGCGACTTAAAAATTATATATTCGTGATCTTGGAACTGCCACCTTTTAATCCATGTAACGAATGACACGAAAAACTAATTTTAAAAAAATTGGACATTTTTATCTTTAAACGCGTTTTCCGGCTAAACTATGCGTCCTAGACCCATCAAACTTTACACTTTTTCTGTCCCTTAAAATTCGATTTGCGGCTAAACTACTTGCCCCAGCGACTTAAAAATTATATATTCGTGATCTTGGAACTGCCACCTTTTAATCCATGTAACGAATGACACGAAAAACTAATTTTAAAAAAATTGGACATTTTTATCTTTAAACGCGTTTTCCGGCTAAACTATGCGTCCTAGACCCATCAAACTTTACATTTTATCTGTCCCTTAAAATTCGATTTGCGGCTAAACTACTTGCCCCAGCGACTTAAAAATTATATATTCGTGATCTTGGAAGTGCCACCTTTTAATCCATGTAACGAATGACACGAAAAACTAATTTTAAAAAAATTGGACATTTTTATCTTTAAACGCGTTTTCCGGCTAAACTATGCGTCCTAGACCCATCAAACTTTACACTTTTTCTGTCCCTTAAAATTCGATTTGCGGCTAAACTACTTGCCCCAGCGACTTAAAAATTATATATTCGTGATCTTGGAACTGCCACCTTTTAATCCATGTAACGAATGACACGAAAAACTAATTTTAAAAAAATTGGACATTTTTATCTTTAAACGCGTTTTCCGGCTAAACTATGCGTCCTAGACCCATCAAACTTTACACTTTTTCTGTCCCTTAAAATTCGATTTGCGGCTAAACTACTTGCCCCAGCGATTTAAAAATTATATATTCGTGATCTTGGAACTGCCACCTTTTAATCCATGTAACGAATGACACGAAAAACTAATTTTAAAAAAATTGGACATTTTTATCTTTAAACGCGTTTTCCGGCTAAACTATGCGTCCTAGACCCATCAAACTTTACACTTTTTCTGTCCCTTAAAATTCGATTTGCGGCTAAACTACTTGCCCCAGCGACTTAAAAATTATATATTCGTGATCTTGGAACTGCCACCTTTTAATCCATGTAACGAATGACACGAAAAACTAATTTTAAAACAATTGGACATTTTTATCTTTAAACGCGTTTTCCGGCTAAACTATGCGTCCTAGACCCATCAAACTTTACACTTTTTCTGTCCCTTAAAATTCGATTTGCGGCTAAACTACTTGCCCCAGCGACTTAAAAATTATATATTCGTGATCTTGGAACTGCCACCATTTAATCCATGTAACGAATGACACGAAAAACTAATTTTAAAAAAATTGGACATTTTTATCTTTAAACGCGTTTTCCGGCTAAACTATGCGTCCTAGACCCATCAAACTTTACACTTTTTCTGTCCCTTAAAATTCGATTTGCGGCTAAACTACTTGCCCCAGCGACTTAAAAATTATATATTCGTGATCTTGGAAGTGCCACCTTTTAATCCATGTAACGAATGACACGAAAAACTAATTTTAAAAAAATTGGACATTTTTATCTTTAAACGCGTTTTCCGGCTAAACTATGCGTCCTAGACCCATCAAACTTTACACTTTTTCTGTCCCTTAAAATTCGATTTGCGGCTAAACTACTTGCCCCAGCGACTTAAAAATTATATATTCGTGATCTTGGAACTGCCACCTTTTAATCCATGTAACGAATGACACGAAAAACTAATTTTAAAAAAATTGGACATTTTTATCTTTAAACGCGTTTTCCGGCTAAACTATGCGTCCTAGACCCATCAAACTTTACACTTTTTCTGTCCCTTAAAATTCGATTTGCGGCTAAACTACTTGCCCCAGCGACTTAAAAATTATATATTCGTGATCTTGGAACTGCCACCTTTTAATCCATGTAACGAATGACACGAAAAACTAATTTTAAAAAAATTGGACATTTTTATCTTTAAACGCGTTTTCCGGCTAAACTATGCGTCCTAGACCCATCAAACTTTACACTTTTTCTGTCCCTTAAAATTCGATTTGCGGCTAAACTACTTGCCCCAGCGACTTAAAAATTATATATTCGTGATCTTGGAAGTGCCACCTTTTAATCCATGTAACGAATGACACGAAAAACTAATTTTAAAAAAATTGGACATTTTTATCTTTAAACGCGTTTTCCGGCTAAACTATGCGTCCTAGACCCATCAAACTTTACACTTTTTCTGTCCCTTAAAATTCGATTTGCGGCTAAACTACTTGCCCCAGCGACTTAAAAATTATATATTCGTGATCTTGGAACTGCCACCTTTTAATCCATGTAACGAATGACACGAAAAACTAATTTTAAAAAAATTGGACATTTTTATCTTTAAACGCGTTTTCCGGCTAAACTATGCGTCCTAGACCCATCAAACTTTACACTTTTTCTGTCCCTTAAAATTCGATTTGCGGCTAAACTACTTGCCCCAGCGACTTAAAAATTATATATTCGTGATCTTGGAACTGCCACCTTTTAATCCATGTAACGAATGACACGAAAAACTAATTTTAAAAAAATTGGACATTTTTATCTTTAAACGCGTTTTCCGGCTAAACTATGCGTCCTAGACCCATCAAACTTTACACTTTTTCTGTCCCTTAAAATTCGATTTGCGGCTAAACTACTTGCCCCAGCGATTTAAAAATTATATATTCGTGATCTTGGAACTGCCACCTTTTAATCCATGTAACGAATGACACGAAAAACTAATTTTAAAAAAATTGGACATTTTTATCTTTAAACGCGTTTTCCGGCTAAACTATGCGTCCTAGACCCATCAAACTTTACACTTTTTCTGTCCCTTAAAATTCGATTTGCGGCTAAACTACTTGCCCCAGCGACTTAAAAATTATATATTCGTGATCTTGGAACTGCCACCTTTTAATCCATGTAACGAATGACACGAAAAACTAATTTTAAAACAATTGGACATTTTTATCTTTAAACGCGTTTTCCGGCTAAACTATGCGTCCTAGACCCATCAAACTTTACACTTTTTCTGTCCCTTAAAATTCGATTTGCGGCTAAACTACTTGCCCCAGCGACTTAAAAATTATATATTCGTGATCTTGGAACTGCCACCATTTAATCCATGTAACGAATGACACGAAAAACTAATTTTAAAAAAATTGGACATTTTTATCTTTAAACGCGTTTTCCGGCTAAACTATGCGTCCTAGACCCATCAAACTTTACACTTTTTCTGTCCCTTAAAATTCGATTTGCGGCTAAACTACTTGCCCCAGCGACTTAAAAATTATATATTCGTGATCTTGGAAGTGCCACCTTTTAATCCATGTAACGAATGACACGAAAAACTAATTTTAAAAAAATTGGACATTTTTATCTTTAAACGCGTTTTCCGGCTAAACTATGCGTCCTAGACCCATCAAACTTTACACTTTTTCTGTCCCTTAAAATTCGATTTGCGGCTAAACTACTTGCCCCAGCGACTTAAAAATTATATATTCGTGATCTTGGAACTGCCACCTTTTAATCCATGTAACGAATGACACGAAAAACTAATTTTAAAAAAATTGGACATTTTTATCTTTAAACGCGTTTTCCGGCTAAACTATGCGTCCTAGACCCATCAAACTTTACATTTTATCTGTCCCTTAAAATTCGATTTGCGGCTAAACTACTTGCCCCAGCGACTTAAAAATTATATATTCGTGATCTTGGAACTGCCACCTTTTAATCCATGTAACGAATGACACGAAAAACTAATTTTAAAAAAATTGGACATTTTGATCTTTAAACTCGTTTTCCGGCTAAACTATGCGTCCTAGACCCATCAAACTTTACACTTTTTCTGTCCCTTAAAATTCGATTTGCGGCTAAACTACTTGCCCCAGCGACTTAAAAATTATATATTCGTGATCTTGGAACTGCCACCTTTTAATCCATGTAACGAATGACACGAAAAACTAATTTTAAAAAAATTGGACATTTTTATCTTTAAACGCGTTTTCCGGCTAAACTATGCGTCCTAGACCCATCAAACTTTACACTTTTTCTGTCCCTTAAAATTCGATTTGCGGCTAAACTACTTGCCCCAGCGACTTAAAAATTATATATTCGTGATCTTGGAAGTGCCACCTTTTAATCCATGTAACGAATGACACGAAAAACTAATTTTAAAAAAATTGGACATTTTTATCTTTAAACGCGTTTTCCGGCTAAACTATGCGTCCTAGACCCATCAAACTTTACACTTTTTCTGTCCCTTAAAATTCGATTTGCGGCTAAACTACTTGCCCCAGCGATTTAAAAATTATATATTCGTGATCTTGGAACTGCCACCTTTTAATCCATGTAACGAATGACACGAAAAACTAATTTTAAAAAAATTGGACATTTTTATCTTTAAACGCGTTTTCCGGCTAAACTATGCGTCCTAGACCCATCAAACTTTACACTTTTTCTGTCCCTTAAAATTCGATTTGCGGCTAAACTACTTGCCCCAGCGACTTAAAAATTATATATTCGTGATCTTGGAACTGCCACCTTTTAATCCATGTAACGAATGACACGAAAAACTAATTTTAAAACAATTGGACATTTTTATCTTTAAACGCGTTTTCCGGCTAAACTATGCGTCCTAGACCCATCAAACTTTACACTTTTTCTGTCCCTTAAAATTCGATTTGCGGCTAAACTACTTGCCCCAGCGACTTAAAAATTATATATTCGTGATCTTGGAACTGCCACCTTTTAATCCATGTAACGAATGACACGAAAAACTAATTTTAAAAAAATTGGACATTTTTATCTTTAAACGCGTTTTCCGGCTAAACTATGCGTCCTAGACCCATCAAACTTTACACTTTTTCTGTCCCTTAAAATTCGATTTGCGGCTAAACTACTTGCCCCAGCGACTTAAAAATTATATATTCGTGATCTTGGAACTGCCACCTTTTAATCCATGTAACGAATGACACGAAAAACTAATTTTAAAAAAATTGGACATTTTTATCTTTAAACGCGTTTTCCGGCTAAACTATGCGTCCTAGACCCATCAAACTTTACATTTTATCTGTCCCTTAAAATTCGATTTGCGGCTAAACTACTTGCCCCAGCGACTTAAAAATTATATATTCGTGATCTTGGAAGTGCCACCTTTTAATCCATGTAACGAATGACACGAAAAACTAATTTTAAAAAAATTGGACATTTTTATCTTTAAACTCGTTTTCCGGCTAAACTATGCGTCCTAGACCCATCAAACTTTACACTTTTTCTGTCCCTTAAAATTCGATTTGCGGCTAAACTACTTGCCCCAGCGACTTAAAAATTATATATTCGTGATCTTGGAAGTGCCACCTTTTAATCCATGTAACGAATGACACGAAAAACTAATTTTAAAAAAATTGGACACTTTTATCTTTAAACGCGTTTTCCGGCTAAACTATGCGTCCTAGACCCATCAAACTTTACACTTTTTCTGTCCCTTAAAATTCGATTTGCGGCTAAACTACTTGCCCCAGCGACTTAAAAATTATATATTCGTGATCTTGGAACTGCCACCTTTTAATCCATGTAACGAATGACACGAAAAACTAATTTTAAAAAAATTGGACATTTTTATCTTTAAACGCGTTTTCCGGCTAAACTATGCGTCCTAGACCCATCAAACTTTACATTTTATCTGTCCCTTAAAATTCGATTTGCGGCTAAACTACTTGCCCCAGCGACTTAAAAATTATATATTCGTGATCTTGGAACTGCCACCTTTTAATCCATGTAACGAATGACACGAAAAACTAATTTTAAAAAAATTGGACATTTTTATCTTTAAACGCGTTTTCCGGCTAAACTATGCGTCCTAGACCCATCAAACTTTACACTTTTTCTGTCCCTTAAAATTCGATTTGCGGCTAAACTACTTGCCCCAGCGACTTAAAAATTATATATTCGTGATCTTGGAACTGCCACCTTTTAATCCATGTAACGAATGACACGAAAAACTAATTTTAAAAAAAATGGACATTTTTATCTTTAAACGCGTTTTCCGGCTAAACTATGCGTCCTAGACCCATCAAACTTTACATTTTATCTGTCCCTTAAAATTCGATTTGCGGCTAAACTACTTGCCCCAGCGACTTAAAAATTATATATTCGTGATCTTGGAACTGCCACCTTTTAATCCATGTAACGAATGACACGAAAAACTAATTTTAAAAAAATTGGACATTTTTATCTTTAAACGCGTTTTCCGGCTAAACTATGCGTCCTAGACCCATCAAACTTTACACTTTTTCTGTCCCTTAAAATTCGATTTGCGGCTAAACTACTTGCCCCAGCGACTTAAAAATTATATATTCGTGATCTTGGAACTGCCACCTTTTAATCCATGTAACGAATGACACGAAAAACTAATTTTAAAAAAATTGGACATTTTTATCTTTAAACGCGTTTTCCGGCTAAACTATGCGTCCTAGACCCATCAAACTTTACATTTTATCTGTCCCTTAAAAT
The DNA here is from genome assembly GCA_910595825.1 of Philhelius pedissequus. NCBI lineage: Eukaryota > Metazoa > Arthropoda > Insecta > Diptera > Syrphidae > Philhelius > Philhelius pedissequus. Next base: position 18,155 of record CAJVCO010000170.1, read on the forward strand.
TCGATTTGCGGCTAAACTACTTGCCCCAGCGACTTAAAAATTATATATTCGTGATCTTGGAAGTGCCACCTTTTAATCCATGTAACGAATGACACGAAAAACTAATTTTAAAAAAATTGGACATTTTTATCTTTAAACGCGTTTTCCGGCTAAACTATGCGTCCTAGACCCATCAAACTTTACACTTTTTCTGTCCCTTAAAATTCGATTTGCGGCTAAACTACTTGCCCCAGCGACTTAAAAATTATATATTCGTGATCTTGGAACTGCCACCTTTTAATCCATGTAACGAATGACACGAAAAACTAATTTTAAAAAAAATGGACATTTTTATCTTTAAACGCGTTTTCCGGCTAAACTATGCGTCCTAGACCCATCAAACTTTACACTTTTTCTGTCCCTTAAAATTCGATTTGCGGCTAAACTACTTGCCCCAGCGATTTAAAAATTATATATTCGTGATCTTGGAACTGCCACCTTTTAATCCATGTAACGAATGACACGAAAAACTAATTTTAAAAAAATTGGACATTTTTATCTTTAAACGCGTTTTCCGGCTAAACTATGCGTCCTAGACCCATCAAACTTTACACTTTTTCTGTCCCTTAAAATTCGATTTGCGGCTAAACTACTTGCCCCAGCGACTTAAAAATTATATATTCGTGATCTTGGAACTGCCACCTTTTAATCCATGTAACGAATGACACGAAAAACTTATTTTAAAACAATTGGACATTTTTATCTTTAAACGCGTTTTCCGGCTAAACTATGCGTCCTAGACCCATCAAACTTTACACTTTTTCTGTCCCTTAAAATTCGATTTGCGGCTAAACTACTTGCCCCAGCGACTTAAAAATTATATATTCGTGATCTTGGAACTGCCACCATTTAATCCATGTAACGAATGACACGAAAAACTAATTTTAAAAAAATTGGACATTTTTATCTTTAAACGCGTTTTCCGGCTAAACTATGCGTCCTAGACCCATCAAACTTTACACTTTTTCTGTCCCTTAAAATTCGATTTGCGGCTAAACTACTTGCCCCAGCGACTTAAAAATTATATATTCGTGATCTTGGAAGTGCCACCTTTTAATCCATGTAACGAATGACACGAAAAACTAATTTTAAAAAAATTGGACATTTTTATCTTTAAACGCGTTTTCCGGCTAAACTATGCGTCCTAGACCCATCAAACTTTACACTTTTTCTGTCCCTTAAAATTCGATTTGCGGCTAAACTACTTGCCCCAGCGACTTAAAAATTATATATTCGTGATCTTGGAACTGCCACCTTTTAATCCATGTAACGAATGACACGAAAAACTAATTTTAAAAAAATTGGACATTTTTATCTTTAAACGCGTTTTCCGGCTAAACTATGCGTCCTAGACCCATCAAACTTTACATTTTATCTGTCCCTTAAAATTCGATTTGCGGCTAAACTACTTGCCCCAGCGACTTAAAAATTATATATTCGTGATCTTGGAACTGCCACCTTTTAATCCATGTAACGAATGACACGAAAAACTAATTTTAAAAAAATTGGACATTTTTATCTTTAAACTCGTTTTCCGGCTAAACTATGCGTCCTAGACCCATCAAACTTTACACTTTTTCTGTCCCTTAAAATTCGATTTGCGGCTAAACTACTTGCCCCAGCGACTTAAAAATTATATATTCGTGATCTTGGAACTGCCACCTTTTAATCCATGTAACGAATGACACGAAAAACTAATTTTAAAAAAATTGGACATTTTTATCTTTAAACGCGTTTTCCGGCTAAACTATGCGTCCTAGACCCATCAAACTTTACACTTTTTCTGTCCCTTAAAATTCGATTTGCGGCTAAACTACTTGCCCCAGCGACTTAAAAATTATATATTCGTGATCTTGGAAGTGCCACCTTTTAATCCATGTAACGAATGACACGAAAAACTAATTTTAAAAAAATTGGACATTTTTATCTTTAAACGCGTTTTCCGGCTAAACTATGCGTCCTAGACCCATCAAACTTTACACTTTTTCTGTCCCTTAAAATTCGATTTGCGGCTAAACTACTTGCCCCAGCGACTTAAAAATTATATATTCGTGATCTTGGAACTGCCACCTTTTAATCCATGTAACGAATGACACGAAAAACTAATTTTAAAAAAATTGGACATTTTTATCTTTAAACGCGTTTTCCGGCTAAACTATGCGTCCTAGACCCATCAAACTTTACACTTTTTCTGTCCCTTAAAATTCGATTTGCGGCTAAACTACTTGCCCCAGCGACTTAAAAATTATATATTCGTGATCTTGGAACTGCCACCTTTTAATCCATGTAACGAATGACACGAAAAACTAATTTTAAAACAATTGGACATTTTTATCTTTAAACGCGTTTTCCGGCTAAACTATGCGTCCTAGACCCATCAAACTTTACACTTTTTCTGTCCCTTAAAATTCGATTTGCGGCTAAACTACTTGCCCCAGCGACTTAAAAATTATATATTCGTGATCTTGGAACTGCCACCTTTTAATCCATGTAACGAATGACACGAAAAACTAATTTTAAAAAAATTGGACATTTTTATCTTTAAACGCGTTTTCCGGCTAAACTATGCGTCCTAGACCCATCAAACTTTACACTTTTTCTGTCCCTTAAAATTCGATTTGCGGCTAAACTACTTGCCCCAGCGACTTAAAAATTATATATTCGTGATCTTGGAACTGCCACCTTTTAATCCATGTAACGAATGACATGAAAAACTAATTTAAAAAAAAAATTGGACATTTTTATCTTTAAACGCGTTTTCCGGCTAAACTATGCGTCCTAGACCCATCAAACTTTACACTTTTTCTGTCCCTTAAAATTCGATTTGCGGCTAAACTACTTGCCCCAGCGACTTAAAAATTATATATTCGTGATCTTGGAACTGCCACCTTTTAATCCATGTAACGAATGACACGAAAAACTAATTTTAAAAAAAATTGGACATTTTTATCTTTAAACGCGTTTTCCGGCTAAACTATGCGTCCTAGACCCATCAAACTTTACATTTTATCTGTCCCTTAAAATTCGATTTGCGGCTAAACTACTTGCCCCAGCGACTTAAAAATTATATATTCGTGATCTTGGAAGTGCCACCTTTTAATCCATGTAACGAATGACACGAAAAACTAATTTAAAAAAAATTGGACATTTTTATCTTTAAACGCGTTTTCCGGCTAAACTATGCGTCCTAGACCCATCAAACTTTACACTTTTTCTGTCCCTTAAAATTCGATTTGCGGCTAAACTACTTGCCCCAGCGACTTAAAAATTATATATTCGTGATCTTGGAACTGCCACCTTTTAATCCATGTAACGAATGACACGAAAAACTAATTTTAAAAAAATTGGACATTTTTATCTTTAAACGCGTTTTCCGGCTAAACTATGCGTCCTAGACCCATCAAACTTTACACTTTTTCTGTCCCTTAAAATTCGATTTGCGGCTAAACTACTTGCCCCAGCGACTTAAAAATTATATATTCGTGATCTTGGAACTGCCACCTTTTAATCCATGTAACGAATGACACGAAAAACTAATTTTAAAAAAATTGGACATTTTTATCTTTAAACGCGTTTTCCGGCTAAACTATGCGTCCTAGACCCATCAAACTTTACACTTTTTCTGTCCCTTAAAATTCGATTTGCGGCTAAACTACTTGCCCCAGCGACTTAAAAATTATATATTCGTGATCTTGGAACTGCCACCTTTTAATCCATGTAACGAATGACACGAAAAACTAATTTTAAAAAAATTGGACATTTTTATCTTTAAACGCGTTTTCCGGCTAAACTATGCGTCCTAGACCCATCAAACTTTACACTTTTTCTGTCCCTTAAAATTCGATTTGCGGCTAAACTACTTGCCCCAGCGACTTAAAAATTATATATTCGTGATCTTGGAACTGCCACCTTTTAATCCATGTAACGAATGACACGAAAAACTAATTTTAAAAAAATTGGACATTTTTATCTTTAAACGCGTTTTCCGGCTAAACTATGCGTCCTAGACCCATCAAACTTTACACTTTTTCTGTCCCTTAAAATTCGATTTGCGGCTAAACTACTTGCCCCAGCGACTTAAAAATTATATATTCGTGATCTTGGAACTGCCACCTTTTAATCCATGTAACGAATGACACGAAAAACTAATTTTAAAAAAATTGGACATTTTTATCTTTAAACGCGTTTTCCGGCTAAACTATGCGTCCTAGACCCATCAAACTTTACACTTTTTCTGTCCCTTAAAATTCGATTTGCGGCTAAACTACTTGCCCCAGCGACTTAAAAATTATATATTCGTGATCTTGGAACTGCCACCTTTTAATCCATGTAACGAATGACACGAAAAACTAATTTTAAAAAAATTGGACATTTTTATCTTTAAACGCGTTTTCCGGCTAAACTATGCGTCCTAGACCCATCAAACTTTACACTTTTTCTGTCCCTTAAAATTCGATTTGCGGCTAAACTACTTGCCCCAGCGACTTAAAAATTATATATTCGTGATCTTGGAACTGCCACCTTTTAATCCATGTAACGAATGACACGAAAAACTAATTTTAAAAAAATTGGACATTTTTATCTTTAAACGCGTTTTCCGGCTAAACTATGCGTCCTAGACCCATCAAACTTTACATTTTATCTGTCCCTTAAAATTCGATTTGCGGCTAAACTACTTGCCCCAGCGACTTAAAAATTATATATTCGTGATCTTGGAACTGCCACCTTTTAATCCATGTAACGAATGACACGAAAAACTAATTTTAAAAAAATTGGACATTTTTATCTTTAAACGCGTTTTCCGGCTAAACTATGCGTGATCTTGGAACTGCCACCTTTTAATCCATGTAACGAATGACACGAAAAACTAATTTTAAAAAAATTGGACATTTTTATCTTTAAACGCGTTTTCCGGCTAAACTATGCGTCCTAGACCCATCAAACTTTACACTTTTTCTGTCCCTTAAAATTCGATTTGCGGCTAAACTACTTGCCCCAGCGACTTAAAAATTATATATTCGTGATCTTGGAACTGCCACCTTTTAATCCATGTAACGAATGACACGAAAAACTAATTTTAAAAAAAATGGACATTTTTATCTTTAAACGCGTTTTCCGGCTAAACTATGCGTCCTAACCCATCAAACTTTACATTTTATCTGTCCCTTAAAATTCGATTTGCGGCTAAACTACTTGCCCCAGCGACTTAAAAATTATATATTCGTGATCTTGGAACTGCCACCTTTTAATCCATGTAACGAATGACACGAAAAACTAATTTTAAAAAAATTGGACATTTTTATCTTTAAACGCGTTTTCCGGCTAAACTATGCGTCCTAGACCCATCAAACTTTACACTTTTTCTGTCCCTTAAAATTCGATTTGCGGCTAAACTACTTGCCCCAGCGACTTAAAAATTATATATTCGTGATCTTGGAACTGCCACCTTTTAATCCATGTAACGAATGACACGAAAAACTAATTTTAAAAAAATTGGACATTTTTATCTTTAAACGCGTTTTCCGGCTAAACTATGCGTCCTAGACCCATCAAACTTTACATTTTATCTGTCCCTTAAAATTCGATTTGCGGCTAAACTACTTGCCCCAGCGACTTAAAAATTATATATTCGTGATCTTGGAAGTGCCACCTTTTAATCCATGTAACGAATGACACGAAAAACTAATTTTAAAAAAATTGGACATTTTTATCTTTAAACGCGTTTTCCGGCTAAACTATGCGTCCTAGACCCATCAAACTTTACACTTTTTCTGTCCCTTAAAATTCGATTTGCGGCTAAACTACTTGCCCCAGCGACTTAAAAATTATATATTCGTGATCTTGGAACTGCCACCTTTTAATCCATGTAACGAATGACACGAAAAACTAATTTTAAAAAAATTGGACATTTTTATCTTTAAACGCGTTTTCCGGCTAAACTATGCGTCCTAGACCCATCAAACTTTACACTTTTTCTGTCCCTTAAAATTCGATTTGCGGCTAAACTACTTGCCCCAGCGATTTAAAAATTATATATTCGTGATCTTGGAACTGCCACCTTTTAATCCATGTAACGAATGACACGAAAAACTAATTTTAAAAAAATTGGACATTTTTATCTTTAAACGCGTTTTCCGGCTAAACTATGCGTCCTAGACCCATCAAACTTTACACTTTTTCTGTCCCTTAAAATTCGATTTGCGGCTAAACTACTTGCCCCAGCGACTTAAAAATTATATATTCGTGATCTTGGAACTGCCACCTTTTAATCCATGTAACGAATGACACGAAAAACTAATTTTAAAACAATTGGACATTTTTATCTTTAAACGAGTTTTCCGGCTAAACTATGCGTCCTAGACCCATCAAACTTTACACTTTTTCTGTCCCTTAAAATTCGATTTGCGGCTAAACTACTTGCCCCAGCGACTTAAAAATTATATATTCGTGATCTTGGAACTGCCACCATTTAATCCATGTAACGAATGACACGAAAAACTAATTTTAAAAAAATTGGACATTTTTATCTTTAAACGCGTTTTCCGGCTAAACTATGCGTCCTAGACCCATCAAACTTTACACTTTTTCTGTCCCTTAAAATTCGATTTGCGGCTAAACTACTTGCCCCAGCGACTTAAAAATTATATATTCGTGATCTTGGAAGTGCCACCTTTTAATCCATGTAACGAATGACACGAAAAACTAATTTTAAAAAAATTGGACATTTTTATCTTTAAACGCGTTTTCCGGCTAAACTATGCGTCCTAGACCCATCAAACTTTACACTTTTTCTGTCCCTTAAAATTCGATTTGCGGCTAAACTACTTGCCCCAGCGACTTAAAAATTATATATTCGTGATCTTGGAACTGCCACCTTTTAATCCATGTAACGAATGACACGAAAAACTAATTTTAAAAAAATTGGACATTTTTATCTTTAAACGCGTTTTCCGGCTAAACTATGCGTCCTAGACCCATCAAACTTTACATTTTATCTGTCCCTTAAAATTCGATTTGCGGCTAAACTACTTGCCCCAGCGACTTAAAAATTATATATTCGTGATCTTGGAACTGCCACCTTTTAATCCATGTAACGAATGACACGAAAAACTAATTTTAAAAAAATTGGACATTTTTATCTTTAAACTCGTTTTCCGGCTAAACTATGCGTCCTAGACCCATCAAACTTTACACTTTTTCTGTCCCTTAAAATTCGATTTGCGGCTAAACTACTTGCCCCAGCGACTTAAAAATTATATATTCGTGATCTTGGAACTGCCACCTTTTAATCCATGTAACGAATGACACGAAAAACTAATTTTAAAAAAATTGGACATTTTTATCTTTAAACGCGTTTTCCGGCTAAACTATGCGTCCTAGACCCATCAAACTTTACACTTTTTCTGTCCCTTAAAATTCGATTTGCGGCTAAACTACTTGCCCCAGCGACTTAAAAATTATATATTCGTGATCTTGGAAGTGCCACCTTTTAATCCATGTAACGAATGACACGAAAAACTAATTTTAAAAAAATTGGACATTTTTATCTTTAAACGCGTTTTCCGGCTAAACTATGCGTCCTAGACCCATCAAACTTTACACTTTTTCTGTCCCTTAAAATTCGATTTGCGGCTAAACTACTTGCCCCAGCGACTTAAAAATTATATATTCGTGATCTTGGAACTGCCACCTTTTAATCCATGTAACGAATGACACGAAAAACTAATTTTAAAAAAATTGGACATTTTTATCTTTAAACGCGTTTTCCGGCTAAACTATGCGTCCTAGACCCATCAAACTTTACACTTTTTCTGTCCCTTAAAATTCGATTTGCGGCTAAACTACTTGCCCCAGCGACTTAAAAATTATATATTCGTGATCTTGGAACTGCCACCTTTTAATCCATGTAACGAATGACACGAAAAACTAATTTTAAAACAATTGGACATTTTTATCTTTAAACGCGTTTTCCGGCTAAACTATGCGTCCTAGACCCATCAAACTTTACACTTTTTCTGTCCCTTAAAATTCGATTTGCGGCTAAACTACTTGCCCCAGCGACTTAAAAATTATATATTCGTGATCTTGGAACTGCCACCTTTTAATCCATGTAACGAATGACACGAAAAACTAATTTTAAAAAAATTGGACATTTTTATCTTTAAACGCGTTTTCCGGCTAAACTATGCGTCCTAGACCCATCAAACTTTACACTTTTTCTGTCCCTTAAAATTCGATTTGCGGCTAAACTACTTGCCCCAGCGACTTAAAAATTATATATTCGTGATCTTGGAACTGCCACCTTTTAATCCATGTAACGAATGACACGAAAAACTAATTTTAAAAAAAAATTGGACATTTTTATCTTTAAACGCGTTTTCCGGCTAAACTATGCGTCCTAGACCCATCAAACTTTACACTTTTTCTGTCCCTTAAAATTCGATTTGCGGCTAAACTACTTGCCCCAGCGACTTAAAAATTATATATTCGTGATCTTGGAACTGCCACCTTTTAATCCATGTAACGAATGACACGAAAAACTAATTTTAAAAAAATTGGACATTTTTATCTTTAAACGCGTTTTCCGGCTAAACTATGCGTCCTAGACCCATCAAACTTTACATTTTATCTGTCCCTTAAAATTCGATTTGCGGCTAAACTACTTGCCCCAGCGACTTAAAAATTATATATTCGTGATCTTGGAAGTGCCACCTTTTAATCCATGTAACGAATGACACGAAAAACTAATTTTAAAAAAATTGGACATTTTTATCTTTAAACGCGTTTTCCGGCTAAACTATGCGTCCTAGACCCATCAAACTTTACACTTTTTCTGTCCCTTAAAATTCGATTTGCGGCTAAACTACTTGCCCCAGCGACTTAAAAATTATATATTCGTGATCTTGGAACTGCCACCTTTTAATCCATGTAACGAATGACACGAAAAACTAATTTTAAAAAAATTGGACATTTTTATCTTTAAACGCGTTTTCCGGCTAAACTATGCGTCCTAGACCCATCAAACTTTACACTTTTTCTGTCCCTTAAAATTCGATTTGCGGCTAAACTACTTGCCCCAGCGACTTAAAAATTATATATTCGTGATCTTGGAACTGCCACCTTTTAATCCATGTAACGAATGACACGAAAAACTAATTTTAAAAAAATTGGACATTTTTATCTTTAAACGCGTTTTCCGGCTAAACTATGCGTCCTAGACCCATCAAACTTTACACTTTTTCTGTCCCTTAAAATTCGATTTGCGGCTAAACTACTTGCCCCAGCGACTTAAAAATTATATATTCGTGATCTTGGAACTGCCACCTTTTAATCCATGTAACGAATGACACGAAAAACTAATTTTAAAAAAATTGGACATTTTTATCTTTAAACGCGTTTTCCGGCTAAACTATGCGTCCTAGACCCATCAAACTTTACACTTTTTCTGTCCCTTAAAATTCGATTTGCGGCTGAACTACTTGCCCCAGAGACTTAAAAATTATATATTCGTGATCTTGGAACTGCCACCTTTTAATCCATGTAACGAATGACACGAAAAACTAATTTTAAAAAAATTGGACATTTTTATCTTTAAACGCGTTTTCCGGCTAAACTATGCGTCCTAGACCCATCAAACTTTACATTTTATCTGTCCCTTAAAATTCGATTTGCGGCTAAACTACTTGCCCCAGCGACTTAAAAATTATATATTCGTGATCTTGGAACTGCCACCTTTTAATCCATGTAACGAATGACACGAAAAACTAATTTTAAAAAAATTGGACATTTTTATCTTTAAACGCGTTTTCCGGCTAAACTATGCGTCCTAGACCCATCAAACTTTACACTTTTTCTGTCCCTTAAAATTCGATTTGCGGCTAAACTACTTGCCCCAGCGACTTACAAATTATATATTCGTGATCTTGGAACTGCCACCTTTTAATCCATGTAACGAATGACACGAAAAACTAATTTTAAAAAAATTGGACATTTTTATCTTTAAACGCGTTTTCCGGCTAAACTATGCGTCCTAGACCCATCAAACTTTACATTTTATCTGTCCCTTAAAATTCGATTTGCGGCTAAACTACTTGCCCCAGCGACTTACAAATTATATATTCGTGATCTTGGAACTGCCACCTTTTAATCCATGTAACGAATGACACGAAAAACTAATTTTAAAAAAATTGGACATTTTTATCTTTAAACGCGTTTTCCGGCTAAACTATGCGTCCTAGACCCATCAAACTTTACACTTTTTCTGTCCCTTAAAATTCGATTTGCGGCTAAACTACTTGCCCCAGCGACTTAAAAATTATATATTCGTGATCTTGGAACTGCCACCTTTTAATCCATTTAACGAATGACACGAAAAACTAATTTTAAAACAATTGGACATTTTTATCTTTAAACGCGTTTTCCGGCTAAACTATGCGTCCTAGACCCATCAAACTTTACACTTTTTCTGTCCCTTAAAATTCGATTTGCGGCTAAACTACTTGCCCCAGCGACTTAAAAATTATATATTCGTGATCTTGGAACTGCCACCTTTTAATCCATGTAACGAATGACACGAAAAACTAATTTTAAAAAAATTGGACATTTTTATCTTTAAACGCGTTTTCCGGCTAAACTATGCGTCCTAGACCCATCAAACTTTACACTTTTTCTGTCCCTTAAAATTCGATTTGCGGCTAAACTACTTGCCCCAGCGACTTAAAAATTATATATTCGTGATCTTGGAACTGCCACCTTTTAATCCATGTAACGAATGACACGAAAAACTAATTTTAAAAAAATTGGACATTTTTATCTTTAAACGCGTTTTCCGGCTAAACTATGCGTCCTAGACCCATCAAACTTTACACTTTTTCTGTCCCTTAAAATTCGATTTGCGGCTAAACTACTTGCCCCAGCGACTTAAAATTTATATATTCGTGATCTTGGAACTGCCACCTTTTAATCCATGTAACGAATGACACGAAAAACTAATTTTAAAAAAATTGGACATTTTTATCTTTAAACGCGTTTTCCGGCTAAACTATGCGTCCTAGACCCATCAAACTTTACACTTTTTCTGTCCCTTAAAATTCGATTTGCGGCTAAACTACTTGCCCCAGCGACTTAAAAATTATATATTCGTGATCTTGGAACTGCCACCTTTTAATCCATGTAACGAATGACACGAAAAACTAATTTTAAAAAAATTGGACATTTTTATCTTTAAACGCGTTTTCCGGCTAAACTATGCGTCCTAGACCCATCAAACTTTACACTTTTTCTGTCCCTTAAAATTCGATTTGCGGCTAAACTACTTGCCCCAGCGACTTAAAAATTATATATTCGTGATCTTGGAACTGCCACCTTTTAATCCATGTAACGAATGACACGAAAAACTAATTTTAAAAAAATTGGACATTTTTATCTTTAAACGCGTTTTCCGGCTAAACTATGCGTCCTAGACCCATCAAACTTTACACTTTTTCTGTCCCTTAAAATTCGATTTGCGGCTAAACTACTTGCCCCAGCGACTTAAAAATTATATATTCGTGATCTTGGAACTGCCACCTTTTAATCCATGTAACGAATGACACGAAAAACTAATTTTAAAAAAATTGGACATTTTTATCTTTAAACGCGTTTTCCGGCTAAACTATGCGTCCTAGACCCATCAAACTTTACATTTTATCTGTCCCTTAAAATTCGATTTGCGGCTAAACTACTTACCCCAGCGACTTAAAAATTATATATTCGTGATCTTGGAACTGCCACCTTTTAATCCATGTAACGAATGACACGAAAAACTAATTTTAAAAAAATTGGACATTTTTATCTTTAAACGCGTTTTCCGGCTAAACTATGCGTCCTAGACCCATCAAACTTTACACTTTTTCTGTCCCTTAAAATTCGATTTGCGGCTAAACTACTTGCCCCAGCGACTTAAAAATTATATATTCGTGATCTTGGAACTGCCACCTTTTAATCCATGTAACGAATGACACGAAAAACTAATTTTAAAAAAATTGGACATTTTTATCTTTAAACGCGTTTTCCGGCTAAACTATGCGTCCTAGACCCATCAAACTTTACATTTTATCTGTCCCTTAAAATTCGATTTGCGGCTAAACTACTTGCCCCAGCTACTTAAAAATTATATATTCGTGATCTTGGAACTGCCACCTTTTAATCCATGTAACGAATGACACGAAAAACTAATTTTAAAAAAATTGGACATTTTTATCTTTAAACGCGTTTTCCGGCTAAACTATGCGTCCTAGACCCATCAAACTTTACACTTTTTCTGTCCCTTAAAATTCGATTTGCGGCTAAACTACTTGCCCCAGCGACTTAAAAATTATATATTCGTGATCTTGGAACTGCCACCTTTTAATCCATGTAACGAATGACACGAAAAACTAATTTTAAAAAAATTGGACATTTTTATCTTTAAACGCGTTTTCCGGCTAAACTATGCGTCCTAGACCCATCAAACTTTACATTTTATCTGTCCCTTAAAATTCGATTTGCGGCTAAACTACTTGCCCCAGCGACTTAAAAATTATATATTCGTGATCTTGGAACTGCCACCTTTTAATCCATGTAACGAATGACACGAAAAACTAATTTTAAAAAAATTGGACATTTTTATCTTTAAACGCGTTTTCCGGCTAAACTATGCGTCCTAGACCCATCAAACTTTACACTTTTTCTGTCCCTTAAAATTCGATTTGCGGCTAAACTACTTGCCCCAGCGACTTAAAAATTATATATTCGTGATCTTGGAACTGCCACCTTTTAATCCATGTAACGAATGACACGAAAAACTAATTTTAAAAAAATTGGACATTTTTATCTTTAAACGCGTTTTCCGGCTAAACTATGCGTCCTAGACCCATCAAACTTTACATTTTATCTGTCCCTTAAAATTCGATTTGCGGCTAAACTACTTGCCCCAGCTACTTAAAAATTATATATTCGTGATCTTGGAACTGCCACCTTTTAATCCATGTAACGAATGACACGAAAAACTAATTTTAAAAAAATTGGACATTTTTATCTTTAAACGCGTTTTCCGGCTAAACTATGCGTCCTAGACCCATCAAACTTTACACTTTTTCTGTCCCTTAAAATTCGATTTGCGGCTAAACTACTTGCCCCAGCGACTTAAAAATTATATATTCGTGATCTTGGAACTGCCACCTTTTAATCCATGTAACGAATGACACGAAAAACTAATTTTAAAAAAATTGGACATTTTTATCTTTAAACGCGTTTTCCGGCTAAACTATGCGTCCTAGACCCATCAAACTTTACATTTTATCTGTCCCTTAAAATTCGATTTGCGGCTAAACTACTTGCCCCAGCGACTTAAAAATTATATATTCGTGATCTTGGAACTGCCACCTTTTAATCCATGTAACGAATGACACGAAAAACTAATTTTAAAAAAATTGGACATTTTTATCTTTAAACGCGTTTTCCGGCTAAACTATGCGTCCTAGACCCATCAAACTTTACACTTTTTCTGTCCCTTAAAATTCGATTTGCGGCTAAACTACTTGCCCCAGCGACTTAAAAATTATATATTCGTGATCTTGGAACTGCCACCTTTTAATCCATGTAACGAATGACACGAAAAACTAATTTTAAAACAATTGGACATTTTTATCTTTAAACGCGTTTTCCGGCTAAACTATGCGTCCTAGACCCATCAAACTTTACACTTTTTCTGTCCCTTAAAATTCGATTTGCGGCTAAACTACTTGCCCCAGCGACTTAAAAATTATATATTCGTGATCTTGGAACTGCCACCTTTTAATCCATGTAACGAATGACACGAAAAACTAATTTTAAAAAAATTGGACATTTTTATCTTTAAACGCGTTTTCCGGCTAAACTATGCGTCCTAGACCCATCAAACTTTACATTTTATCTGTCCCTTAAAATTCGATTTGCGGCTAAACTACTTGCCCCAGCGACTTAAAAATTATATATTCGTGATCTTGGAAGTGCCACCTTTTAATCCATGTAACGAATGACACGAAAAACTAATTTTAAAAAAATTGGACATTTTTATCTTTAAACGCGTTTTCCGGCTAAACTATGCGTCCTAGACCCATCAAACTTTACACTTTTTCTGTCCCTTAAAATTCGATTTGCGGCTAAACTACTTGCCCCAGCGACTTAAAAATTATATATTCGTGATCTTGGAACTGCCACCTTTTAATCCATGTAACGAATGACACGAAAAACTAATTTTAAAAAAATTGGACATTTTTATCTTTAAACTCGTTTTCCGGCTAAACTATGCGTCCTAGACCCATCAAACTTTACACTTTTTCTGTCCCTTAAAATTCGATTTGCGGCTAAACTACTTGCCCCAGCGACTTAAAAATTATATATTCGTGATCTTGGAACTGCCACCTTTTAATCCATGTAACGAATGACACGAAAAACTAATTTTAAAAAAATTGGACATTTTTATCTTTAAACGCGTTTTCCGGCTAAACTATGCGTCCTAGACCCATCAAACTTTACACTTTTTCTGTCCCTTAAAATTCGATTTGCGGCTAAACTACTTGCCCCAGCGACTTAAAAATTATATATTCGTGATCTTGGAACTGCCACCTTTTAATCCATGTAACGAATGACACGAAAAACTAATTTTAAAAAAATTGGACATTTTTATCTTTAAACTCGTTTTCCGGCTAAACTATGCGTCCTAGACCCATCAAACTTTACACTTTTTCTGTCCCTTAAAATTCGATTTGCGGCTAAACTACTTGCCCCAGCGACTTAAAAATTATATATTCGTGATCTTGGAACTGCCACCTTTTAATCCATGTAACGAATGACACGAAAAACTAATTTTAAAAAAATTGGACATTTTTATATTTAAACGCGTTTTCCGGCTAAACTATGCGTCCTAGACCCATCAAACTTTACACTTTTTCTGTCCCTTAAAATTCGATTTGCGGCTAAACTACTTGCCCCAGCGACTTAAAAATTATATATTCGTGATCTTGGAACTGCCACCTTTTAATCCATGTAACGAATGACACGAAAAACTAATTTTAAAAAAATTGGACATTTTTATCTTTAAACGCGTTTTCCGGCTAAACTATGCGTCCTAGACCCATCAAACTTTACACTTTTTCTGTCCCTTAAAATTCGATTTGCGGCTAAACTACTTGCCCCAGCGACTTAAAAATTATATATTCGTGATCTTGGAACTGCCACCTTTTAATCCATGTAACGAATGACACGAAAAACTAATTTTAAAACAATTGGACATTTTTATCTTTAAACGCGTTTTCCGGCTAAACTATGCGTCCTAGACCCATCAAACTTTACATTTTATCTGTCCCTTAAAATTCGATTTGCGGCTAAACTACTTGCCCCAGCGACTTAAAAATTATATATTCGTGATCTTGGAACTGCCACCTTTTAATCCATGTAACGAATGACACGAAAAACTAATTTTAAAAAAATTGGACATTTTTATCTTTAAACTCGTTTTCCGGCTAAACTATGCGTCCTAGACCCATCAAACTTTACACTTTTTCTGTCCCTTAAAATTCGATTTGCGGCTAAACTACTTGCCCCAGCGACTTAAAAATTATATATTCGTGATCTTGGAACTGCCACCTTTTAATCCATGTAACGAATGACACGAAAAACTAATTTTAAAAAAATTGGACATTTTTATCTTTAAACGCGTTTTCCGGCTAAACTATGCGTCCTAGACCCATCAAACTTTACACTTTTTCTGTCCCTTAAAATTCGATTTGCGGCTAAACTACTTGCCCCAGCGACTTAAAAATTATATATTCGTGATCTTGGAACTGCCACCTTTTAATCCATGTAACGAATGACACGAAAAACTAATTTTAAAACAATTGGACATTTTTATCTTTAAACGCGTTTTCCGGCTAAACTATGCGTCCTAGACCCATCAAACTTTACACTTTTTCTGTCCCTTAAAATTCGATTTGCGGCTAAACTACTTGCCCCAGCGACTTAAAAATTATATATTCGTGATCTTGGAACTGCCACCTTTTAATCCATGTAACGAATGACACGAAAAACTAATTTTAAAAAAATTGGACATTTTTATCTTTAAACGCGTTTTCCGGCTAAACTATGCGTCCTAGACCCATCAAACTTTACATTTTATCTGTCCCTTAAAATTCGATTTGCGGCTAAACTACTTGCCCCAGCGACTTAAAAATTATATATTCGTGATCTTGGAACTGCCACCTTTTAATCCATGTAACGAATGACACGAAAAACTAATTTTAAAAAAATTGGACATTTTTATCTTTAAACGCGTTTTCCGGCTAAACTATGCGTCCTAGACCCATCAAACTTTACACTTTTTCTGTCCCTTAAAATTCGATTTGCGGCTAAACTACTTGCCCCAGCGACTTAAAAATTATATATTCGTGATCTTGGAAGTGCCACCTTTTAATCCATGTAACGAATGACACGAAAAACTAATTTTAAAAACATTGGACATTTTTATCTTTAAACGCGTTTTCCGGCTAAACTATGCGTCCTAGACCCATCAAACTTTACACTTTTTCTGTCCCTTAAAATTCGATTTGCGGCTAAACTACTTGCCCCAGCGACTTAAAAATTATATATTCGTGATCTTGGAACTGCCACCTTTTAATCCATGTAACGAATGACACGAAAAGCTAATTTTAAAAAAATTGGACATTTTTATCTTTAAACTCGTTTTCCGGCTAAACTATGCGTCCTAGACCCATCAAACTTTACACTTTTTCTGTCCCTTAAAATTCGATTTGCGGCTAAACTACTTGCCCCAGCGACTTAAAAATTATATATTCGTGATCTTGGAACTGCCACCTTTTAATCCATGTAACGAATGACACGAAAAACTAATTTTAAAAAAAATGGACATTTTTATCTTTAAACGCGTTTTCCGGCTAAACTATGCGTCCTAGACCCATCAAACTTTACACTTTTTCTGTCCCTTAAAATTCGATTTGCGGCTAAACTACTTGCCCCAGCGACTTAAAAATTATATATTCGTGATCTTGGAACTGCCACCTTTTAATCCATGTAACGAATGACACGAAAAACTAATTTTAAAAAAATTGGACATTTTTATCTTTAAACGCGTTTTCCGGCTAAACTATGCGTCCTAGACCCATCAAACTTTACACTTTTTCTGTCCCTTAAAATTCGATTTGCGGCTAAACTACTTGCCCCAGCGACTTAAAAATTATATATTCGTGATCTTGGAACTGCCACCTTTTAATCCATGTAACGAATGACACGAAAAGCTAATTTTAAAAAAATTGGACATTTTTATCTTTAAACTCGTTTTCCGGCTAAACTATGCGTCCTAGACCCATCAAACTTTACACTTTTTCTGTCCCTTAAAATTCGATTTGCGGCTAAACTACTTGCCCCAGCGACTTAAAAATTATATATTCGTGATCTTGGAACTGCCACCTTTTAATCCATGTAACGAATGACACGAAAAACTAATTTTAAAAAAATTGGACATTTTTATCTTTAAACGCGTTTTCCGGCTAAACTATGCGTCCTAGACCCATCAAACTTTACACTTTTTCTGTCCCTTAAAATTCGATTTGCGGCTAAACTACTTGCCCCAGCGACTTAAAAATTATATATTCGTGATCTTGGAACTGCCACCTTTTAATCCATGTAACGAATGACACGAAAAACTAATTTTAAAAAAATTGGACATTTTTATCTTTAAACGCGTTTTCCGGCTAAACTATGCGTCCTAGACCCATCAAACTTTACACTTTTTCTGTCCCTTAAAATTCGATTTGCGGCTAAACTACTTGCCCCAGCGACTTAAAAATTATATATTCGTGATCTTGGAACTGCCACCTTTTAATCCATGTAACGAATGACACGAAAAACTAATTTTAAAAAAATTGGACATTTTTATCTTTAAACGCGTTTTCCGGCTAAACTATGCGTCCTAGACCCATCAAACTTTACATTTTATCTGTCCCTTAAAATTCGATTTGCGGCTAAACTACTTGCCCCAGCGACTTAAAAATTATATATTCGTGATCTTGGAACTGCCACCTTTTAATCCATGTAACGAATGACACGAAAAACTAATTTTAAAAAAATTGGACATTTTTATCTTTAAACTCGTTTTCCGGCTAAACTATGCGTCCTAGACCCATCAAACTTTACACTTTTTCTGTCCCTTAAAATTCGATTTGCGGCTAAACTACTTGCCCCAGCGACTTAAAAATTATATATTCGTGATCTTGGAACTGCCACCTTTTAATCCATGTAACGAATGACACGAAAAACTAATTTTAAAAAAATTGGACATTTTTATCTTTAAACGCGTTTTCCGGCTAAACTATGCGTCCTAGACCCATCAAACTTTACACTTTTTCTGTCCCTTAAAATTCGATTTGCGGCTAAACTACTTGCCCCAGCGACTTAAAAATTATATATTCGTGATCTTGGAACTGCCACCTTTTAATCCATGTAACGAATGACACGAAAAACTAATTTTAAAACAATTGGACATTTTTATCTTTAAACGTGTTTTCCGGCTAAACTATGCGTCCTAGACCCATCAAACTTTACACTTTTTCTGTCCCTTAAAATTCGATTTGCGGCTAAACTACTTGCCCCAGCGACTTAAAAATTATATATTCGTGATCTTGGAACTGCCACCTTTTAATCCATGTAACGAATGACACGAAAAACTAATTTTAAAAAAATTGGACATTTTTATCTTTAAACGCGTTTTCCGGCTAAACTATGCGTCCTAGACCCATCAAACTTTACATTTTATCTGTCCCTTAAAATTCGATTTGCGGCTAAACTACTTGCCCCAGCGACTTAAAAATTATATATTCGTGATCTTGGAACTGCCACCTTTTAATCCATGTAACGAATGACACGAAAAACTAATTTTAAAAAAATTGGACATTTTTATCTTTAAACGCGTTTTCCGGCTAAACTATGCGTCCTAGACCCATCAAACTTTACACTTTTTCTGTCCCTTAAAATTCGATTTGCGGCTAAACTACTTGCCCCAGCGACTTAAAAATTATATATTCGTGATCTTGGAACTGCCACCTTTTAATCCATGTAACGAATGACACGAAAAACTAATTTTAAAAAAATTGGACATTTTTATCTTTAAACGCGTTTTCCGGCTAAACTATGCGTCCTAGACCCATCAAACTTTACACTTTTTCTGTCCCTTAAAATTCGATTTGCGGCTAAACTACTTGCCCCAGCGACTTAAAAATTATATATTCGTGATCTTGGAACTGCCACCTTTTAATCCATGTAACGAATGACACGAAAAACTAATTTTAAAAAAATTGGACATTTTTATCTTTAAACGCGTTTTCCGGCTAAACTATGCGTCCTAGACCCATCAAACTTTACACTTTTTCTGTCCCTTAAAATTCGATTTGCGGCTAAACTACTTGCCCCAGCGACTTAAAAATTATATATTCGTGATCTTGGAACTGCCACCTTTTAATCCATGTAACGAATGACACGAAAAACTAATTTTAAAACAATTGGACATTTTTATCTTTAAACGCGTTTTCCGGCTAAACTATGCGTCCTAGACCCATCAAACTTTACCATTTTTCTGTCCCTTAAAATTCGATTTGCGGCTAAACTACTTGCCCCAGCGACTTAAAAATTATATATTCGTGATCTTGGAACTGCCACCTTTTAATCCATGTAACGAATGACACGAAAAACTAATTTAAAAAAAATTGGACATTTTTATCTTTAAACTCGTTTTCCGGCTAAACTATGCGTCCTAGACCCATCAAACTTTACACTTTTTCTGTCCCTTAAAATTCGATTTGCGGCTAAACTACTTGCCCCAGCGACTTAAAAATTATATATTCGTGATCTTGGAACTGCCACCTTTTAATCCATGTAACGAATGACACGAAAAACTAATTTTAAAAAAATTGGACATTTTTATCTTTAAACGCGTTTTCCGGCTAAACTATGCGTCCTAGACCCATCAAACTTTACACTTTTTCTGTCCCTTAAAATTCGATTTGCGGCTAAACTACTTGCCCCAGCGACTTAAAAATTATATATTCGTGATCTTGGAACTGCCACCTTTTAATCCATGTAACGAATGACACGAAAAACTAATTTTAAAAAAATTGGACATTTTTATCTTTAAACGCGTTTTCCGGCTAAACTATGCGTCCTAGACCCATCAAACTTTACACTTTTTCTGTCCCTTAAAATTCGATTTGCGGCTAAACTACTTGCCCCAGCGACTTAAAAATTATATATTCGTGATCTTGGAACTGCCACCTTTTAATCCATGTAACGAATGACACGAAAAACTAATTTTAAAAAAATTGGACATTTTTATCTTTAAACGCGTTTTCCGGCTAAACTATGCGTCCTAGACCCATCAAACTTTACACTTTTTCTGTCCCTTAAAATTCGATTTGCGGCTAAACTACTTGCCCCAGCGACTTAAAAATTATATATTCGTGATCTTGGAACTGCCACCTTTTAATCCATGTAACGAATGACACGAAAAACTAATTTTAAAAAAATTGGACATTTTTATCTTTAAACGCGTTTTCCGGCTAAACTATGCGTCCTAGACCCATCAAACTTTACATTTTATCTGTCCCTTAAAATTCGATTTGCGGCTAAACTACTTGCCCCAGCGACTTAAAAATTATATATTCGTGATCTTGGAAGTGCCACCTTTTAATCCATGTAACGAATGACACGAAAAACTAATTTTAAAAAAATTGGACATTTTTATCTTTAAACTCGTTTTCCGGCTAAACTATGCGTCCTAGACCCATCAAACTTTACACTTTTTCTGTCCCTTAAAATTCGATTTGCGGCTAAACTACTTGCCCCAGCGACTTAAAAATTATATATTCGTGATCTTGGAACTGCCACCTTTTAATCCATGTAACGAATGACACGAAAAACTAATTTTAAAAAAATTGGACATTTTTATCTTTAAACGCGTTTTCCGGCTAAACTATGCGTCCTAGACGCATCAAACTTTACACTTTTTCTGTCCCTTAAAATTCGATTTGCGGCTAAACTACTTGCCCCAGCGACTTAAAAATTATATATTCGTGATCTTGGAACTGCCACCTTTTAATCCATGTAACGAATGACACGAAAAACTAATTTTAAAAAAAATGGACATTTTTATCTTTAAACGCGTTTTCCGGCTAAACTATGCGTCCTAGACCCATCAAACTTTACACTTTTTCTGTCCCTTAAAATTCGATTTGCGGCTAAACTACTTGCCCCAGCGACTTAAAAATTATATATTCGTGATCTTGGAACTGCCACCTTTTAATCCATGTAACGAATGACACGAAAAACTAATTTTAAAAAAATTGGACATTTTTATCTTTAAACGCGTTTTCCGGCTAAACTATGCGTCCTAGACCCATCAAACTTTACACTTTTTCTGTCCCTTAAAATTCGATTTGCGGCTAAACTACTTGCCCCAGCGACTTAAAAATTATATATTCGTGATCTTGGAACTGCCACCTTTTAATCCATGTAACGAATGACACGAAAAACTAATTTTAAAAAAATTGGACATTTTTATCTTTAAACGCGTTTTCCGGCTAAACTATGCGTCCTAGACCCATTAAACTTTACATTTTATCTGTCCCTTAAAATTCGATTTGCGGCTAAACTACTTGCCCCAGCGACTTAAAAATTATATATTCGTGATCTTGGAAGTGCCACCTTTTAATCCATGTAACGAATGACACGAAAAACTAATTTTAAAAAAATTGGACATTTTTATCTTTAAACTCGTTTTCCCGGCTAAACTATGCGTCCTAGACCCATCAAACTTTACACTTTTTCTGTCCCTTAAAATTCGATTTGCGGCTAAACTACTTGCCCCAGCGACTTAAAAATTATATATTCGTGATCTCGGAACTGCCACCTTTTAATCCATGTAACGAATGACACGAAAAACTAATTTTAAAAAAATTGGACATTTTTATCTTTAAACGCGTTTTCCGGCTAAACTATGCGTCCTAGACCCATCAAACTTTACACTTTTTCTGTCCCTTAAAATTCGATTTGCGGCTAAACTACTTGCCCCAGCGACTTAAAAATTATATATTCGTGATCTTGGAACTGCCACCTTTTAATCCATGTAACGAATGACACGAAAAACTAATTTAAAAAAAATTGGACATTTTTATCTTTAAACTCGTTTTCCGGCTAAACTATGCGTCCTAGACCCATCAAACTTTACACTTTTTCTGTCCCTTAAAATTCGATTTGCGGCTAAACTACTTGCCCCAGCGACTTAAAAATTATATATTCGTGATCTTGGAACTGCCACCTTTTAATCCATGTAACGAATGACACGAAAAACTAATTTTAAAAAAATTGGACATTTTTATCTTTAAACGCGTTTTCCGGCTAAACTATGCGTCCTAGACCCATCAAACTTTACACTTTTTCTGTCCCTTAAAATTCGATTTGCGGCTAAACTACTTGCCCCAGCGACTTAAAAATTATATATTCGTGATCTTGGAACTGCCACCTTTTAATCCATGTAACGAATGACACGAAAAACTAATTTTAAAAAAATTGGACATTTTTATCTTTAAACGCGTTTTCCGGCTAAACTATGCGTCCTAGACCCATCAAACTTTACACTTTTTCTGTCCCTTAAAATTCGATTTGCGGCTAAACTACTTGCCCCAGCGACTTAAAAATTATATATTCGTGATCTTGGAACTGCCACCTTTTAATCCATGTAACGAATGACACGAAAAACTAATTTTAAAAAAATTGGACATTTTTATCTTTAAACGCGTTTTCCGGCTAAACTATGCGTCCTAGACCCATCAAACTTTACACTTTTTCTGTCCCTTAAAATTCGATTTGCGGCTAAACTACTTGCCCCAGCGACTTAAAAATTATATATTCGTGATCTTGGAACTGCCACCTTTTAATCCATGTAACGAATGACACGAAAAACTAATTTTAAAAAAATTGGACATTTTTATCTTTAAACGCGTTTTCCGGCTAAACTATGCGTCCTAG
>CAJVCO010000171.1:0-41278 GCA_910595825.1 Philhelius pedissequus
GTCTGTCAGTCTGTCAGTCTGTCAGTCTGTCAGTCTGTCAGTCTGTCAGTCTGTCAGTCTGTCAGTCTGTCAGTCTGTCAGTCTGTCAGTCTGTCAGTCTGTCAGTCTGTCAGTCTGTCAGTCTGTCAGTCTGTCAGTCTGTCAGTCTGTCAGTCTGTCAGTCTGTCAGTCTGTCAGTCTGTCAGTCTGTCAGTCTGTCAGTCTGTCAGTCTGTCAGTCTGTCAGTCTGTCAGTCTGTCAGTCTGTCAGTCTGTCAGTCTGTCAGTCTGTCAGTCTGTCAGTCTGTCAGTCTGTCAGTCTGTCAGTCTGTCAGTCTGTCAGTCTGTCAGTCTGTCAGTCTGTCAGTCTGTCAGTCTGTCAGTCTGTCAGTCTGTCAGTCTGTCAGTCTGTCAGTCTGTCAGTCTGTCAGTCTGTCAGTCTGTCAGTCTGTCAGTCTGTCAGTCTGTCAGTCTGTCAGTCTGTCAGTCTGTCAGTCTGTCAGTCTGTCAGTCTGTCAGTCTGTCAGTCTGTCAGTCTGTCAGTCTGTCAGTCTGTCAGTCTGTCAGTCTGTCAGTCTGTCAGTCTGTCAGTCTGTCAGTCTGTCAGTCTGTCAGTCTGTCAGTCTGTCAGTCTGTCAGTCTGTCAGTCTGTCAGTCTGTCAGTCTGTCAGTCTGTCAGTCTGTCAGTCTGTCAGTCTGTCAGTCTGTCAGTCTGTCAGTCTGTCAGTCTGTCAGTCTGTCAGTCTGTCAGTCTGTCAGTCTGTCAGTCTGTCAGTCTGTCAGTCTGTCAGTCTGTCAGTCTGTCAGTCTGTCAGTCTGTCAGTCTGTCAGTCTGTCAGTCTGTCAGTCTGTCAGTCTGTCAGTCTGTCAGTCTGTCAGTCTGTCAGTCTGTCAGTCTGTCAGTCTGTCAGTCTGTCAGTCTGTCAGTCTGTCAGTCTGTCAGTCTGTCAGTCTGTCAGTCTGTCAGTCTGTCAGTCTGTCAGTCTGTCAGTCTGTCAGTCTGTCAGTCTGTCAGTCTGTCAGTCTGTCAGTCTGTCAGTCTGTCAGTCTGTCAGTCTGTCAGTCTGTCAGTCTGTCAGTCTGTCAGTCTGTCAGTCTGTCAGTCTGTCAGTCTGTCAGTCTGTCAGTCTGTCAGTCTGTCAGTCTGTCAGTCTGTCAGTCTGTCAGTCTGTCAGTCTGTCAGTCTGTCAGTCTGTCAGTCTGTCAGTCTGTCAGTCTGTCAGTCTGTCAGTCTGTCAGTCTGTCAGTCTGTCAGTCTGTCAGTCTGTCAGTCTGTCAGTCTGTCAGTCTGTCAGTCTGTCAGTCTGTCAGTCTGTCAGTCTGTCAGTCTGTCAGTCTGTCAGTCTGTCAGTCTGTCAGTCTGTCAGTCTGTCAGTCTGTCAGTCTGTCAGTCTGTCAGTCTGTCAGTCTGTCAGTCTGTCAGTCTGTCAGTCTGTCAGTCTGTCAGTCTGTCAGTCTGTCAGTCTGTCAGTCTGTCAGTCTGTCAGTCTGTCAGTCTGTCAGTCTGTCAGTCTGTCAGTCTGTCAGTCTGTCAGTCTGTCAGTCTGTCAGTCTGTCAGTCTGTCAGTCTGTCAGTCTGTCAGTCTGTCAGTCTGTCAGTCTGTCAGTCTGTCAGTCTGTCAGTCTGTCAGTCTGTCAGTCTGTCAGTCTGTCAGTCTGTCAGTCTGTCAGTCTGTCAGTCTGTCAGTCTGTCAGTCTGTCAGTCTGTCAGTCTGTCAGTCTGTCAGTCTGTCAGTCTGTCAGTCTGTCAGTCTGTCAGTCTGTCAGTCTGTCAGTCTGTCAGTCTGTCAGTCTGTCAGTCTGTCAGTCTGTCAGTCTGTCAGTCTGTCAGTCTGTCAGTCTGTCAGTCTGTCAGTCTGTCAGTCTGTCAGTCTGTCAGTCTGTCAGTCTGTCAGTCTGTCAGTCTGTCAGTCTGTCAGTCTGTCAGTCTGTCAGTCTGTCAGTCTGTCAGTCTGTCAGTCTGTCAGTCTGTCAGTCTGTCAGTCTGTCAGTCTGTCAGTCTGTCAGTCTGTCAGTCTGTCAGTCTGTCAGTCTGTCAGTCTGTCAGTCTGTCAGTCTGTCAGTCTGTCAGTCTGTCAGTCTGTCAGTCTGTCAGTCTGTCAGTCTGTCAGTCTGTCAGTCTGTCAGTCTGTCAGTCTGTCAGTCTGTCAGTCTGTCAGTCTGTCAGTCTGTCAGTCTGTCAGTCTGTCAGTCTGTCAGTCTGTCAGTCTGTCAGTCTGTCAGTCTGTCAGTCTGTCAGTCTGTCAGTCTGTCAGTCTGTCAGTCTGTCAGTCTGTCAGTCTGTCAGTCTGTCAGTCTGTCAGTCTGTCAGTCTGTCAGTCTGTCAGTCTGTCAGTCTGTCAGTCTGTCAGTCTGTCAGTCTGTCAGTCTGTCAGTCTGTCAGTCTGTCAGTCTGTCAGTCTGTCAGTCTGTCAGTCTGTCAGTCTGTCAGTCTGTCAGTCTGTCAGTCTGTCAGTCTGTCAGTCTGTCAGTCTGTCAGTCTGTCAGTCTGTCAGTCTGTCAGTCTGTCAGTCTGTCAGTCTGTCAGTCTGTCAGTCTGTCAGTCTGTCAGTCTGTCAGTCTGTCAGTCTGTCAGTCTGTCAGTCTGTCAGTCTGTCAGTCTGTCAGTCTGTCAGTCTGTCAGTCTGTCAGTCTGTCAGTCTGTCAGTCTGTCAGTCTGTCAGTCTGTCAGTCTGTCAGTCTGTCAGTCTGTCAGTCTGTCAGTCTGTCAGTCTGTCAGTCTGTCAGTCTGTCAGTCTGTCAGTCTGTCAGTCTGTCAGTCTGTCAGTCTGTCAGTCTGTCAGTCTGTCAGTCTGTCAGTCTGTCAGTCTGTCAGTCTGTCAGTCTGTCAGTCTGTCAGTCTGTCAGTCTGTCAGTCTGTCAGTCTGTCAGTCTGTCAGTCTGTCAGTCTGTCAGTCTGTCAGTCTGTCAGTCTGTCAGTCTGTCAGTCTGTCAGTCTGTCAGTCTGTCAGTCTGTCTGTCAGTCTGTCAGTCTGTCAGTCTGTCAGTCTGTCAGTCAGCTGTCAGTCTGTCAGTCTGTCAGTCTGTCAGTCTGTCAGTCTGTCAGTCTGTCAGTCTGTCAGTCTGTCAGTCTGTCAGTCTGTCAGTCTGTCAGTCTGTCAGTCTGTCAGTCTGTCAGTCTGTCAGTCTGTCAGTCTGTCAGTCTGTCAGTCTGTCAGTCTGTCAGTCTGTCAGTCTGTCAGTCTGTCAGTCTGTCAGTCTGTCAGTCTGTCAGTCTGTCAGTCTGTCAGTCTGTCAGTCTGTCAGTCTGTCAGTCTGTCAGTCTGTCAGTCTGTCAGTCTGTCAGTCTGTCAGTCTGTCAGTCTGTCAGTCTGTCAGTCTGTCAGTCTGTCAGTCTGTCAGTCTGTCAGTCTGTCAGTCTGTCAGTCTGTCAGTCTGTCAGTCTGTCAGTCTGTCAGTCTGTCAGTCTGTCAGTCTGTCAGTCTGTCAGTCTGTCAGTCTGTCAGTCTGTCAGTCTGTCAGTCTGTCAGTCTGTCAGTCTGTCAGTCTGTCAGTCTGTCAGTCTGTCAGTCTGTCAGTCTGTCAGTCTGTCAGTCTGTCAGTCTGTCAGTCTGTCAGTCTGTCAGTCTGTCAGTCTGTCAGTCTGTCAGTCTGTCAGTCTGTCAGTCTGTCAGTCTGTCAGTCTGTCAGTCTGTCAGTCTGTCAGTCTGTCAGTCTGTCAGTCTGTCAGTCTGTCAGTCTGTCAGTCTGTCAGTCTGTCAGTCTGTCAGTCTGTCAGTCTGTCAGTCTGTCAGTCTGTCAGTCTGTCAGTCTGTCAGTCTGTCAGTCTGTCAGTCTGTCAGTCTGTCAGTCTGTCAGTCTGTCAGTCTGTCAGTCTGTCAGTCTGTCAGTCTGTCAGTCTGTCAGTCTGTCAGTCTGTCAGTCTGTCAGTCTGTCAGTCTGTCAGTCTGTCAGTCTGTCAGTCTGTCAGTCTGTCAGTCTGTCAGTCTGTCAGTCTGTCAGTCTGTCAGTCTGTCAGTCTGTCAGTCTGTCAGTCTGTCAGTCTGTCAGTCTGTCAGTCTGTCAGTCTGTCAGTCTGTCAGTCTGTCAGTCTGTCAGTCTGTCAGTCTGTCAGTCTGTCAGTCTGTCAGTCTGTCAGTCTGTCAGTCTGTCAGTCTGTCAGTCTGTCAGTCTGTCAGTCTGTCAGTCTGTCAGTCTGTCAGTCTGTCAGTCTGTCAGTCTGTCAGTCTGTCAGTCTGTCAGTCTGTCAGTCTGTCAGTCTGTCAGTCTGTCAGTCTGTCAGTCTGTCAGTCTGTCAGTCTGTCAGTCTGTCAGTCTGTCAGTCTGTCAGTCTGTCAGTCTGTCAGTCTGTCAGTCTGTCAGTCTGTCAGTCTGTCAGTCTGTCAGTCTGTCAGTCTGTCAGTCTGTCAGTCTGTCAGTCTGTCAGTCTGTCAGTCTGTCAGTCTGTCAGTCTGTCAGTCTGTCAGTCTGTCAGTCTGTCAGTCTGTCAGTCTGTCAGTCTGTCAGTCTGTCAGTCTGTCAGTCTGTCAGTCTGTCAGTCTGTCAGTCTGTCAGTCTGTCAGTCTGTCAGTCTGTCAGTCTGTCAGTCTGTCAGTCTGTCAGTCTGTCAGTCTGTCAGTCTGTCAGTCTGTCAGTCTGTCAGTCTGTCAGTCTGTCAGTCTGTCAGTCTGTCAGTCTGTCAGTCTGTCAGTCTGTCAGTCTGTCAGTCTGTCAGTCTGTCAGTCTGTCAGTCTGTCAGTCTGTCAGTCTGTCAGTCTGTCAGTCTGTCAGTCTGTCAGTCTGTCAGTCTGTCAGTCTGTCAGTCTGTCAGTCTGTCAGTCTGTCAGTCTGTCAGTCTGTCAGTCTGTCAGTCTGTCAGTCTGTCAGTCTGTCAGTCTGTCAGTCTGTCAGTCTGTCAGTCTGTCAGTCTGTCAGTCTGTCAGTCTGTCAGTCTGTCAGTCTGTCAGTCTGTCAGTCTGTCAGTCTGTCAGTCTGTCAGTCTGTCAGTCTGTCAGTCTGTCAGTCTGTCAGTCTGTCAGTCTGTCAGTCTGTCAGTCTGTCAGTCTGTCAGTCTGTCAGTCTGTCAGTCTGTCAGTCTGTCAGTCTGTCAGTCTGTCAGTCTGTCAGTCTGTCAGTCTGTCAGTCTGTCAGTCTGTCAGTCTGTCAGTCTGTCAGTCTGTCAGTCTGTCAGTCTGTCAGTCTGTCAGTCTGTCAGTCTGTCAGTCTGTCAGTCTGTCAGTCTGTCAGTCTGTCAGTCTGTCAGTCTGTCAGTCTGTCAGTCTGTCAGTCTGTCAGTCTGTCAGTCTGTCAGTCTGTCAGTCTGTCAGTCTGTCAGTCTGTCAGTCTGTCAGTCTGTCAGTCTGTCAGTCTGTCAGTCTGTCAGTCTGTCAGTCTGTCAGTCTGTCAGTCTGTCAGTCTGTCAGTCTGTCAGTCTGTCAGTCTGTCAGTCTGTCAGTCTGTCAGTCTGTCAGTCTGTCAGTCTGTCAGTCTGTCAGTCTGTCAGTCTGTCAGTCTGTCAGTCTGTCAGTCTGTCAGTCTGTCAGTCTGTCAGTCTGTCAGTCTGTCAGTCTGTCAGTCTGTCAGTCTGTCAGTCTGTCAGTCTGTCAGTCTGTCAGTCTGTCAGTCTGTCAGTCTGTCAGTCTGTCAGTCTGTCAGTCTGTCAGTCTGTCAGTCTGTCAGTCTGTCAGTCTGTCAGTCTGTCAGTCTGTCAGTCTGTCAGTCTGTCAGTCTGTCAGTCTGTCAGTCTGTCAGTCTGTCAGTCTGTCAGTCTGTCAGTCTGTCAGTCTGTCAGTCTGTCAGTCTGTCAGTCTGTCAGTCTGTCAGTCTGTCAGTCTGTCAGTCTGTCAGTCTGTCAGTCTGTCAGTCTGTCAGTCTGTCAGTCTGTCAGTCTGTCAGTCTGTCAGTCTGTCAGTCTGTCAGTCTGTCAGTCTGTCAGTCTGTCAGTCTGTCAGTCTGTCAGTCTGTCAGTCTGTCAGTCTGTCAGTCTGTCAGTCTGTCAGTCTGTCAGTCTGTCAGTCTGTCAGTCTGTCAGTCTGTCAGTCTGTCAGTCTGTCAGTCTGTCAGTCTGTCAGTCTGTCAGTCTGTCAGTCTGTCAGTCTGTCAGTCTGTCAGTCTGTCAGTCTGTCAGTCTGTCAGTCTGTCAGTCTGTCAGTCTGTCAGTCTGTCAGTCTGTCAGTCTGTCAGTCTGTCAGTCTGTCAGTCTGTCAGTCTGTCAGTCTGTCAGTCTGTCAGTCTGTCAGTCTGTCAGTCTGTCAGTCTGTCAGTCTGTCAGTCTGTCAGTCTGTCAGTCTGTCAGTCTGTCAGTCTGTCAGTCTGTCAGTCTGTCAGTCTGTCAGTCTGTCAGTCTGTCAGTCTGTCAGTCTGTCAGTCTGTCAGTCTGTCAGTCTGTCAGTCTGTCAGTCTGTCAGTCTGTCAGTCTGTCAGTCTGTCAGTCTGTCAGTCTGTCAGTCTGTCAGTCTGTCAGTCTGTCAGTCTGTCAGTCTGTCAGTCTGTCAGTCTGTCAGTCTGTCAGTCTGTCAGTCTGTCAGTCTGTCAGTCTGTCAGTCTGTCAGTCTGTCAGTCTGTCAGTCTGTCAGTCTGTCAGTCTGTCAGTCTGTCAGTCTGTCAGTCTGTCAGTCTGTCAGTCTGTCAGTCTGTCAGTCTGTCAGTCTGTCAGTCTGTCAGTCTGTCAGTCTGTCAGTCTGTCAGTCTGTCAGTCTGTCAGTCTGTCAGTCTGTCAGTCTGTCAGTCTGTCAGTCTGTCAGTCTGTCAGTCTGTCAGTCTGTCAGTCTGTCAGTCTGTCAGTCTGTCAGTCTGTCAGTCTGTCAGTCTGTCAGTCTGTCAGTCTGTCAGTCTGTCAGTCTGTCAGTCTGTCAGTCTGTCAGTCTGTCAGTCTGTCAGTCTGTCAGTCTGTCAGTCTGTCAGTCTGTCAGTCTGTCAGTCTGTCAGTCTGTCAGTCTGTCAGTCTGTCAGTCTGTCAGTCTGTCAGTCTGTCAGTCTGTCAGTCTGTCAGTCTGTCAGTCTGTCAGTCTGTCAGTCTGTCAGTCTGTCAGTCTGTCAGTCTGTCAGTCTGTCAGTCTGTCAGTCTGTCAGTCTGTCAGTCTGTCAGTCTGTCAGTCTGTCAGTCTGTCAGTCTGTCAGTCTGTCAGTCTGTCAGTCTGTCAGTCTGTCAGTCTGTCAGTCTGTCAGTCTGTCAGTCTGTCAGTCTGTCAGTCTGTCAGTCTGTCAGTCTGTCAGTCTGTCAGTCTGTCAGTCTGTCAGTCTGTCAGTCTGTCAGTCTGTCAGTCTGTCAGTCTGTCAGTCTGTCAGTCTGTCAGTCTGTCAGTCTGTCAGTCTGTCAGTCTGTCAGTCTGTCAGTCTGTCAGTCTGTCAGTCTGTCAGTCTGTCAGTCTGTCAGTCTGTCAGTCTGTCAGTCTGTCAGTCTGTCAGTCTGTCAGTCTGTCAGTCTGTCAGTCTGTCAGTCTGTCAGTCTGTCAGTCTGTCAGTCTGTCAGTCTGTCAGTCTGTCAGTCTGTCAGTCTGTCAGTCTGTCAGTCTGTCAGTCTGTCAGTCTGTCAGTCTGTCAGTCTGTCAGTCTGTCAGTCTGTCAGTCTGTCAGTCTGTCAGTCTGTCAGTCTGTCAGTCTGTCAGTCTGTCAGTCTGTCAGTCTGTCAGTCTGTCAGTCTGTCAGTCTGTCAGTCTGTCAGTCTGTCAGTCTGTCAGTCTGTCAGTCTGTCAGTCTGTCAGTCTGTCAGTCTGTCAGTCTGTCAGTCTGTCAGTCTGTCAGTCTGTCAGTCTGTCAGTCTGTCAGTCTGTCAGTCTGTCAGTCTGTCAGTCTGTCAGTCTGTCAGTCTGTCAGTCTGTCAGTCTGTCAGTCTGTCAGTCTGTCAGTCTGTCAGTCTGTCAGTCTGTCAGTCTGTCAGTCTGTCAGTCTGTCAGTCTGTCAGTCTGTCAGTCTGTCAGTCTGTCAGTCTGTCAGTCTGTCAGTCTGTCAGTCTGTCAGTCTGTCAGTCTGTCAGTCTGTCAGTCTGTCAGTCTGTCAGTCTGTCAGTCTGTCAGTCTGTCAGTCTGTCAGTCTGTCAGTCTGTCAGTCTGTCAGTCTGTCAGTCTGTCAGTCTGTCAGTCTGTCAGTCTGTCAGTCTGTCAGTCTGTCAGTCTGTCAGTCTGTCAGTCTGTCAGTCTGTCAGTCTGTCAGTCTGTCAGTCTGTCAGTCTGTCAGTCTGTCAGTCTGTCAGTCTGTCAGTCTGTCAGTCTGTCAGTCTGTCAGTCTGTCAGTCTGTCAGTCTGTCAGTCTGTCAGTCTGTCAGTCTGTCAGTCTGTCAGTCTGTCAGTCTGTCAGTCTGTCAGTCTGTCAGTCTGTCAGTCTGTCAGTCTGTCAGTCTGTCAGTCTGTCAGTCTGTCAGTCTGTCAGTCTGTCAGTCTGTCAGTCTGTCAGTCTGTCAGTCTGTCAGTCTGTCAGTCTGTCAGTCTGTCAGTCTGTCAGTCTGTCAGTCTGTCAGTCTGTCAGTCTGTCAGTCTGTCAGTCTGTCAGTCTGTCAGTCTGTCAGTCTGTCAGTCTGTCAGTCTGTCAGTCTGTCAGTCTGTCAGTCTGTCAGTCTGTCAGTCTGTCAGTCTGTCAGTCTGTCAGTCTGTCAGTCTGTCAGTCTGTCAGTCTGTCAGTCCTGTCAGTCTGTCAGTCTGTCAGTCTGTCAGTCTGTCAGTCTGTCAGTCTGTCAGTCTGTCAGTCTGTCAGTCTGTCAGTCTGTCAGTCTGTCAGTCTGTCAGTCTGTCAGTCTGTCAGTCTGTCAGTCTGTCAGTCTGTCAGTCTGTCAGTCTGTCAGTCTGTCAGTCTGTCAGTCTGTCAGTCTGTCAGTCTGTCAGTCTGTCAGTCTGTCAGTCTGTCAGTCTGTCAGTCTGTCAGTCTGTCAGTCTGTCAGTCTGTCAGTCTGTCAGTCTGTCAGTCTGTCAGTCTGTCAGTCTGTCAGTCTGTCAGTCTGTCAGTCTGTCAGTCTGTCAGTCTGTCAGTCTGTGTCAGTCTGTCAGTCTGTCAGTCTGTCAGTCTGTCAGTCTGTCAGTCTGTCAGTCTGTCAGTCTGTCAGTCTGTCAGTCTGTCAGTCTGTCAGTCTGTCAGTCTGTCAGTCTGTCAGTCTGTCAGTCTGTCAGTCTGTCAGTCTGTCAGTCTGTCAGTCTGTCAGTCTGTCAGTCTGTCAGTCTGTCAGTCTGTCAGTCTGTCAGTCTGTCAGTCTGTCAGTCTGTCAGTCTGTCAGTCTGTCAGTCTGTCAGTCTGTCAGTCTGTCAGTCTGTCAGTCTGTCAGTCTGTCAGTCTGTCAGTCTGTCAGTCTGTCAGTCTGTCAGTCTGTCAGTCTGTCAGTCTGTCAGTCTGTCAGTCTGTCAGTCTGTCAGTCTGTCAGTCTGTCAGTCTGTCAGTCTGTCAGTCTGTCAGTCTGTCAGTCTGTCAGTCTGTCAGTCTGTCAGTCTGTCAGTCTGTCAGTCTGTCAGTCTGTCAGTCTGTCAGTCTGTCAGTCTGTCAGTCTGTCAGTCTGTCAGTCTGTCAGTCTGTCAGTCTGTCAGTCTGTCAGTCTGTCAGTCTGTCAGTCTGTCAGTCTGTCAGTCTGTCAGTCTGTCAGTCTGTCAGTCTGTCAGTCTGTCTGTCTGTCAGTCTGTCAGTCTGTCAGTCTGTCAGTCTGTCAGTCTGTCAGTCTGTCAGTCTGTCAGTCTGTCAGTCTGTCAGTCTGTCAGTCTGTCATCTGTCAGTCTGTCAGTCTGTCAGTCTGTCAGTCTGTCAGTCTGTCAGTCTGTCAGTCTGTCAGTCTGTCAGTCTGTCAGTCTGTCAGTCTGTCAGTCTGTCAGTCTGTCAGTCTGTCAGTCTGTCAGTCTGTCAGTCTGTCAGTCTGTCAGTCTGTCAGTCTGTCAGTCTGTCAGTCTGTCAGTCTGTCAGTCTGTCAGTCTGTCAGTCTGTCAGTCTGTCAGGTCTGTCAGTCTGTTCAGTCTGTCAGTCTGTCAGTCTGTCAGTCTGTCAGTCTGTCAGTCTGTCAGTCTGTCAGTCTGTCAGTCTGTCAGTCTGTCAGTCTGTCAGTCTGTCAGTCTGTCAGTCTGTCAGTCTGTCAGTCTGTCAGTCTGTCAGTCTGTCAGTCTGTCAGTCTGTCAGTCTGTCAGTCTGTCAGTCTGTCAGTCTGTCAGTCTGTCAGTCTGTCAGTCTGTCAGTCTGTCAGTCTGTCAGTCTGTCAGTCTGTCAGTCTGTCAGTCTGTCAGTCTGTCAGTCTGTCAGTCTGTCAGTCTGTCAGTCTGTCAGTCTGTCAGTCTGTCAGTCTGTCAGTCTGTCAGTCTGTCAGTCTGTCAGTCTGTCAGTCTGTCAGTCTGTCAGTCTGTCAGTCTGTCAGTCTGTCAGTCTGTCAGTCTGTCAGTCTGTCAGTCTGTCAGTCTGTCAGTCTGTCAGTCTGTCAGTCTGTCAGTCTGTCAGTCTGTCAGTCTGTCAGTCTGTCAGTCTGTCAGTCTGTCAGTCTGTCAGTCTGTCAGTCTGTCAGTCTGTCAGTCTGTCAGTCTGTCAGTCTGTCAGTCTGTCAGTCTGTCAGTCTGTCAGTCTGTCAGTCTGTCAGTCTGTCAGTCTGTCAGTCTGTCAGTCTGTCAGTCTGTCAGTCTGTCAGTCTGTCAGTCTGTCAGTCTGTCAGTCTGTCAGTCTGTCAGTCTGTCAGTCTGTCAGTCTGTCAGTCTGTCAGTCTGTCAGTCTGTCAGTCTGTCAGTCTGTCAGTCTGTCAGTCTGTCAGTCTGTCAGTCTGTCAGTCTGTCAGTCTGTCAGTCTGTCAGTCTGTCAGTCTGTCAGTCTGTCAGTCTGTCAGTCTGTCAGTCTGTCAGTCTGTCAGTCTGTCAGTCTGTCAGTCTGTCAGTCTGTCAGTCTGTCAGTCTGTCAGTCTGTCAGTCTGTCAGTCTGTCAGTCTGTCAGTCTGTCAGTCTGTCAGTCTGTCAGTCTGTCAGTCTGTCAGTCTGTCAGTCTGTCAGTCTGTCAGTCTGTCAGTCTGTCAGTCTGTCAGTCTGTCAGTCTGTCAGTCAGTCTGTCTGTCAGTCTGTCAGTCTGTCAGTCTGTCAGTCTGTCAGTCTGTCAGTCTGTCAGTCTGTCAGTCTGTCAGTCTGTCAGTCTGTCAGTCTGTCAGTCTGTCAGTCTGTCAGTCTGTCAGTCTGTCAGTCTGTCAGTCTGTCAGTCTGTCAGTCTGTCAGTCTGTCAGTCTGTCAGTCTGTCAGTCTGTCAGTCTGTCAGTCTGTCAGTCTGTCAGTCTGTCAGTCTGTCAGTCTGTCAGTCTGTCAGTCTGTCAGTCTGTCAGTCTGTCAGTCTGTCAGTCTGTCAGTCTGTCAGTCTGTCAGTCTGTCAGTCTGTCTGTCAGTCTGTCAGTCTGTCAGTCTGTCAGTCTGTCAGTCTGTCAGTCTGTCAGTCTGTCAGTCTGTCAGTCTGTCAGTCTGTCAGTCTGTCAGTCTGTCAGTCTGTCAGTCTGTCAGTCTGTCAGTCTGTCAGTCTGTCAGTCTGTCAGTCTGTCAGTCTGTCAGTCTGTCAGTCTGTCAGTCTGTCAGTCTGTCAGTCTGTCAGTCTGTCAGTCTGTCAGTCTGTCAGTCTGTCAGTCTGTCAGTCTGTCAGTCTGTCAGTCTGTCAGTCTGTCAGTCTGTCAGTCTGTCAGTCTGTCAGTCTGTCAGTCTGTCAGTCTGTCAGTCTCAGTTGTCAGTCTGTCAGTCTGTCAGTCTGTCAGTCTGTCAGTCTGTCAGTCTGTCAGTCTGTCAGTCTGTCAGTCTGTCAGTCTGTCAGTCTGTCAGTCTGTCAGTCTGTCAGTCTGTCAGTCTGTCAGTCTGTCAGTCTGTCAGTCTGTCAGTCTGTCAGTCTGTCAGTCTGTCAGTCTGTCAGTCTGTCAGTCTGTCAGTCTGTCAGTCTGTCAGTCTGTCAGTCTGTCAGTCTGTCAGTCTGTCAGTCTGTCAGTCTGTCAGTCTGTCAGTCTGTCAGTCTGTCAGTCTGTCAGTCTGTCAGTCTGTCAGTCTGTCAGTCTGTCAGTCTGTCAGTCTGTCAGTCTGTCAGTCTGTCAGTCTGTCAGTCTGTCAGTCTGTCAGTCTGTCAGTCTGTCAGTCTGTCAGTCTGTCAGTCTGTCAGTCTGTCAGTCTGTCAGTCTGTCAGTTGTCAGTCTGTCAGTCTGTCAGTCTGTCAGTCTGTCAGTCTGTCAGTCTGTCAGTCTGTCAGTCTGTCAGTCTGTCAGTCTGTCAGTCTGTCAGTCTGTCAGTCTGTCAGTCTGTCAGTCCTGTCAGTCTGTCAGTCTGTCAGTCTGTCAGTCTGTCAGTCTGTCAGTCTGTCAGTCTGTCAGTCTGTCAGTCTGTCAGTCTGTCAGTCTGTCAGTCTGTCAGTCTGTCAGTCTGTCAGTCTGTCAGTCTGTCAGTCTGTCAGTCTGTCAGTCTGTCAGTCTGTCAGTCTGTCAGTCTGTCAGTCTGTCAGTCTGTCAGTCTGTCAGTCTGTCAGTCTGTCAGTCTGTCAGTCTGTCAGTCTGTCAGTCTGTCAGTCTGTCAGTCTGTCAGTCTGTCAGTCTGTCAGTCTGTCAGTCTGTCAGTCTGTCAGTCTGTCAGTCTGTCAGTCTGTCAGTCTGTCAGTCTGTCAGTCTGTCAGTCTGTCAGTCTGTCAGTCTGTCAGTCTGTCAGTCTGTCAGTCTGTCAGTCTGTCAGTCTGTCAGTCTGTCAGTCTGTCAGTCTGTCAGTCTGTCAGTCTGTCAGTCTGTCAGTCTGTCAGTCTGTCAGTCTGTCAGTCTGTCAGTCTGTCAGTCTGTCAGTCTGTCAGTCTGTCAGTCTGTCAGTCTGTCAGTCTGTCAGTCTGTCAGTCTGTCAGTCTGTCAGTCTGTCAGTCTGTCAGTCTGTCAGTCTGTCAGTCTGTCAGTCTGTCAGTCTGTCAGTCTGTCAGTCTGTCAGTCTGTCAGTCTGTCAGTCTGTCAGTCTGTCAGTCTGTCAGTCTGTCAGTCTGTCAGTCTGTCAGTCTGTCAGTCTGTCAGTCTGTCAGTCTGTCAGTCTGTCAGTCTGTCAGTCTGTCAGTCTGTCAGTCTGTCAGTCTGTCAGTCTGTCAGTCTGTCAGTCTGTCAGTCTGTCAGTCTGTCAGTCTGTCAGTCTGTCAGTCTGTCAGTCTGTCAGTCTGTCAGTCTGTCAGTCTGTCAGTCTGTCAGTCTGTCAGTCTGTCAGTCTGTCAGTCTGTCAGTCTGTCAGTCTGTCAGTCTGTCAGTCTGTCAGTCTGAGTCTGTCAGTCTGTCAGTCTGTCAGTCTGTCAGTCTGTCAGTCTGTCAGGTCTGTCAGTCTGTCAGTCTGTCAGTCTGTCAGTCTGTCAGTCTGTCAGTCTGTCAGTCTGTCAGTCTGTCAGTCTGTCAGTCTGTCAGTCTGTCAGTCTGTCAGTCTGTCAGTCTGTCAGTCTGTCAGTCTGTCAGTCTGTCAGTCTGTCAGTCTGTCAGTCTGTCAGTCTGTCAGTCTGTCAGTCTGTCAGTCTGTCAGTCTGTCAGTCTGTCAGTCTGTCAGTCTGTCAGTCTGTCAGTCTGTCAGTCTGTCAGTCTGTCAGTCTGTCAGTCTGTCAGTCTGTCAGTCTGTCAGTCTGTCAGTCTGTCAGTCTGTCAGTCTGTCAGTCTGTCAGTCTGTCAGTCTGTCAGTCTGTCAGTCTGTCAGTCTGTCAGTCTGTCAGTCTGTCAGTCTGTCAGTCTGTCAGTCTGTCAGTCTGTCAGTCTGTCAGTCTGTCAGTCTGTCAGTCTGTCAGTCTGTCAGTCTGTCAGTCTGTCAGTCTGTCAGTCTGTCAGTCTGTCAGTCTGTCAGTCTGTCAGTCTGTCAGTCTGTCAGTCTGTCAGTCTGTCAGTCTGTCAGTCTGTCAGTCTGTCAGTCTGTCAGTCTGTCAGTCTGTCAGTCTGTCAGTCTGTCAGTCTGTCAGTCTGTCAGTCTGTCAGTCTGTCAGTCTGTCAGTCTGTCAGTCTGTCAGTCTGTCAGTCTGTCAGTCTGTCAGTCTGTCAGTCTGTCAGTCTGTCAGTCTGTCAGTCTGTCAGTCTGTCAGTCTGTCAGTCTGTCAGTCTGTCAGTCTGTCAGTCTGTCAGTCTGTCAGTCTGTCAGTCTTCAGTCTGTCAGTCTGTCAGTCTGTCAGTCTGTCAGTCTGTCAGTCTGTCAGTCTGTCAGTCTGTCAGTCTGTCAGTCTGTCAGTCTGTCAGTCTGTCAGTCTGTCAGTCTGTCAGTCTGTCAGTCTGTCAGTCTGTCAGTCTGTCAGTCTGTCAGTCTGTCAGTCTGTCAGTCTGTCAGTCTGTCATCTGTCAGTCTGTCAGTCTGTCAGTCTGTCAGTCTGTCAGTCTGTCAGTCTGTCAGTCTGTCAGTCTGTCAGTCTGTCAGTCTGTCAGTCTGTCAGTCTGTCAGTCTGTCAGTCTGTCAGTCTGTCAGTCTGTCAGTCTGTCAGTCTGTCAGTCTGTCAGTCTGTCAGTCTGTCAGTCTGTCAGTCTGTCAGTCTGTCAGTCTGTCAGTCTGTCAGTCTGTCAGTCTGTCAGTCTGTCAGTCTGTCAGTCTGTCAGTCTGTCAGTCTGTCAGTCTGTCAGTCTGTCAGTCTGTCAGTCTGTCAGTCTGTCAGTCTGTCAGTCTGTCAGTCTGTCAGTCTGTCAGTCTGTCAGTCTGTCAGTCTGTCAGTCTGTCAGTCTGTCAGTCTGTCAGTCTGTCAGTCTGTCAGTCTGTCAGTCTGTCAGTCTGTCAGTCTGTCAGTCTGTCAGTCTGTCAGTCTGTCAGTCTGTCAGTCTGTCAGTCTGTCAGTCTGTCAGTCTGTCAGTCTGTCAGTCTGTCAGTCTGTCAGTCTGTCAGTCTGTCAGTCTGTCAGTCTGTCAGTCTGTCAGTCTGTCAGTCTGTCAGTCTGTCAGTCTGTCAGTCTGTCAGTTGTCAGTCTGTCAGTCTGTCAGTCTGTCAGTCTGTCAGTCTGTCAGTCTGTCAGTCTGTCAGTCTGTCAGTCTGTCAGTCTGTCAGTCTGTCAGTCTGTCAGTCTGTCAGTCTGTCAGTCTGTCAGTCTGTCAGTCTGTCAGTCTGTCAGTCTGTCAGTCTGTCAGTCTGTCAGTCTGTCAGTCTGTCAGTCTGTCAGTCTGTCAGTCTGTCAGTCTGTCAGTGTGTCAGTGTGTCAGTCTGTCAGTGTGTCAGTCTGTACGTCTGTCAGTCTGTCAGTCTGTCAGTCTGTCAGTGTGTCAGTCTGTCAGTCTGTCAGTCTGTCAGTCTGTCAGTCTGTCGTCAGTCTGTCAGTCTGTCAGTCTGTCAGTCTGTCAGTCTGTCAGTCTGTCAGTCTGTCAGTCTGTCAGTCTGTCAGTCTGTCAGTCTGTCAGTCTGTCAGTCTGTCAGTCTGTCAGTCTGTCAGTCTGTCAGTCTGTCAGTCTGTCAGTCTGTCAGTCTGTCAGTCTGTCAGTCTGTCAGTCTGTCAGTCTGTCAGTCTGTCAGTCTCTCAGTCTGTCAGTCTGTCAGTCTGTCAGTCTGTCAGTCTGTCAGTGTGTCAGTCTGTCAGTGTGTCAGTGTGTCAGTCTGTCAGTCTGTCAGTCTGTCAGTCTGTACGTCTGTCAGTGTGTCAGTCTGTCAGTGTGTCAGTCTGTCAGTCTGTCAGTCTGTACGTCTGTCAGTGTGTCAGTCTGTCAGTGTGTCAGTCTGTCAGTCTGTCAGTCTGTCAGTCTGTCAGTCTGTCAGTCTGTCAGTGTGTCAGTCTGTCAGTGTGTCAGTCTGTCAGTCTGTCAGTCTGTCAGTCTGTCAGTCTGTCAGTCTGTCAGTCTGTCAGTCTGTCAGTCTGTCAGTCTGTCAGTCTGTCAGTCTGTCAGTCTGTCAGTCTGTCAGTCTGTCAGTCTGTCAGTCTGTCAGTCCTGTCAGTCTGTCAGTCTGTCAGTCTGTCAGTCTGTCAGTCTGTCAGTCTGTCAGTCTGTCAGTCTGTCAGTCTGTCAGTCTGTCAGTCTGTCAGTCTGTCAGTCTGTCAGTCTGTCAGTCTGTCAGTCTGTCAGTCTGTCAGTCTGTCAGTCTGTCAGTCTGTCAGTCTGTCAGTCTGTCAGTCTGTCAGTCTGTCAGTCTGTCAGTCTGTCAGTCTGTCAGTCTGTCAGTCTGTCAGTCTGTCAGTCTGTCAGTCTGTCAGTCTGTCAGTCTGTCAGTCTGTCAGTCTGTCAGTCTGTCAGTCTGTCAGTCTGTCAGTCTGTCAGTCTGTCAGTCTGTCAGTCTGTCAGTCTGTCAGTCTGTCAGTCTGTCAGTCTGTCAGTCTGTCAGTCTGTCAGTCTGTCAGTCTGTCAGTCTGTCAGTCTGTCAGTCTGTCAGTCTGTCAGTCTGTCAGTCTGTCAGTCTGTCAGTCTGTCAGTCTGTCAGTCTGTCAGTCTGTCAGTCTGTCAGTCTGTCAGTCTGTCAGTCTGTCAGTCTGTCAGTCTGTCAGTCTGTCAGTCTGTCAGTCTGTCAGTCTGTCAGTCTGTCAGTCTGTCAGTCTGTCAGTCTGTCAGTCTGTCAGTCTGTCAGTCTGTCAGTCTGTCAGTCTGTCAGTCTGTCAGTCTGTCAGTCTGTCAGTCTGTCAGTCTGTCAGTCTGTCAGTCTGTCAGTCTGTCAGTCTGTCAGTCTGTCAGTCTGTCAGTCTGTCAGTCCTGTCAGTCTGTCAGTCTGTCAGTCTGTCAGTCTGTCAGTCTGTCAGTCTGTCAGTCTGTCAGTCTGTCAGTCTGTCAGTCTGTCAGTCTGTCAGTCTGTCAGTCTGTCAGTCTGTCAGTCTGTCAGTCTGTCAGTCTGTCAGTCTGTCAGTCTGTCAGTCTGTCAGTCTGTCAGTCTGTCAGTCTGTCAGTCTGTCAGTCTGTCATCTGTCAGTCTGTCAGTCTGTCAGTCTGTCAGTCTGTCAGTCTGTCAGTCTGTCAGTCTGTCAGTCTGTCAGTCTGTCAGTCTGTCAGTCTCTGTCAGTCTGTCAGTCTGTCAGTCTGTCAGTCTGTCAGTCTCTCAGTCTGTCAGCCTGTCAGTCTGTCAGTCTGTCAGTCTGTCAGTCTGTCTGTCTGTCAGTCTGTCAGTCTGTCAGTCTGTCAGTCTGTCAGTCTGTCAGTCTGTCAGTCTGTCAGTCTGTCAGTCTGTCAGTCTGTCAGTCTGTCAGTCTGTCAGTCTGTCAGTCTGTCAGTCTGTCAGTCTGTCAGTCTGTCAGTCTGTCAGTCTGTCAGTCTGTCAGTCTGTCAGTCTGTCAGTCTGTCAGTCTGTCAGTCTGTCAGTCTGTCAGTCTGTCAGTCTGTCAGTCTGTCAGTCTGTCAGTCTGTCAGTCTGTCAGTCTGTCAGTCTGTCAGTCTGTCAGTCTGTCAGTCTGTCAGTCTGTCAGTCTGTCAGTCTGTCAGTCTGTCAGTCTGTCAGTCTGTCAGTCTGTCAGTCTGTCAGTCTGTCAGTCTGTCAGTCTGTCAGTCTGTCAGTCTGTCAGTCTGTCAGTCTGTCAGTCTGTCAGTCTGTCAGTCTGTCAGTCTGTCAGTCTGTCAGTCTGTCAGTCTGTCAGTCTGTCAGTCTGTCAGTCTGTCAGTCTGTCAGTCTGTCAGTCTGTCAGTCTGTCAGTCTGTCAGTCTGTCAGTCTGTCAGTCTGTCAGTCTGTCAGTCTGTCAGTCTGTCAGTCTGTCAGTCTGTCATCTGTCAGTCTGTCAGTCTGTCAGTCTGTCAGTCTGTCAGTCTGTCAGTCTGTCAGTCTGTCAGTCTTCAGTCTGTCAGTCTGTCAGTCTGTCAGTCTGTCAGTCTGTCAGTCTGTCAGTCTGTCAGTCTGTCAGTCTGTCAGTCTGTCAGTCTGTCAGTCTGTCAGTCTGTCAGTCTGTCAGTCTGTCAGTCTGTCAGTCTGTCAGTCTGTCAGTCTGTCAGTCTGTCAGTCTGTCAGTCTGTCAGTCTGTCAGTCTGTCAGTCTGTCAGTCTGTCAGTCTGTCAGTCTGTCAGTCTGTCAGTCTGTCAGTCTGTCAGTCTGTCAGTCTGTCAGTCTGTCAGTCTGTCAGTCTGTCAGTCTGTCAGTCTGTCAGTCTGTCAGTCTGTCAGTCTGTCAGTCTGTCAGTCTGTCAGTCTGTCAGTCTGTCAGTCTGTCAGTCTGTCAGTCTGTCAGTCTGTCAGTCTGTCAGTCTGTCAGTCTGTCAGTCTGTCAGTCTGTCAGTCTGTCAGTCTGTCAGTCTGTCAGTCTGTCAGTCTGTCAGTCTGTCAGTCTGTCAGTCTGTCAGTCTGTCAGTCTGTCAGTCTGTCAGTCTGTCAGTCTGTCAGTCTGTCAGTCTGTCAGTCTGTCAGTCTGTCAGTCTGTCAGTCTGTCAGTCTGTCAGTCTGTCAGTCTGTCAGTCTGTCAGTCTGTCAGTCTGTCAGTCTGTCAGTCTGTCAGTCTGTCAGTCTGTCAGTCTGTCAGTCTGTCAGTCTGTCAGTCTGTCAGTCTGTCAGTCTGTCAGTCTGTCAGTCTGTCAGTCTGTCAGTCTGTCAGTCTGTCAGTCTGTCAGTCTGTCAGTCTGTCAGTCTGTCAGTCTGTCAGTCTGTCAGTCTGTCAGTCTGTCAGTCTGTCAGTCTGTCAGTCTGTCAGTCTGTCAGTCTGTCAGTCTGTCAGTCTGTCAGTCTGTCAGTCTGTCAGTCTGTCAGTCTGTCAGTCTGTCAGTCTGTCAGTCTGTCAGTCTGTCAGTCTGTCAGTCTGTCAGTCTGTCAGTCTGTCAGTCTGTCAGTCTGTCAGTCTGTCAGTCTGTCAGTCTGTCAGTCTGTCAGTCTGTCAGTCTGTCAGTCTGTCAGTCTGTCAGTCTGTCAGTCTGTCAGTCTGTCAGTCTGTCAGTCTGTCAGTCTGTCAGTCTGTCAGTCTGTCAGTCTGTCAGTCTGTCAGTCTGTCAGTCTGTCAGTCTGTCAGTCTGTCAGTCTGTCAGTCTGTCAGTCTGTCAGTCTGTCAGTCTGTCAGTCTGTCAGTCTGTCAGTCTGTCAGTCTGTCAGTCTGTCAGTCTGTCAGTCTGTCAGTCTGTCAGTCTGTCAGTCTGTCAGTCTGTCAGTCTGTCTCTGTCCTGTCAGTCTGTCAGTCTGTCAGTCTGTCAGTCTGTCAGTCTGTCAGTCTGTCAGTCTGTCAGTCTGTCAGTCTGTCAGTCTGTCAGTCTGTCAGTCTGTCAGTCTGTCAGTCTGTCAGTCTGTCAGTCTGTCAGTCTGTCAGTCTGTCAGTCTGTCAGTCTGTCAGTCTGTCAGTCTGTCAGTCTGTCAGTCTGTCAGTCTGTCAGTCTGTCAGTCTGTCAGTCTGTCAGTCTGTCAGTCTGTCAGTCTGTCAGTCTGTCAGTCTGTCAGTCTGTCAGTCTGTCAGTCTGTCAGTCTGTCAGTCTGTCAGTCTGTCAGTCTGTCAGTCTGTCAGTCTGTCAGTCTGTCAGTCTGTCAGTCTGTCAGTCTGTCAGTCTGTCAGTCTGTCAGTCTGTCAGTCTGTCAGTCTGTCAGTCTGTCAGTCTGTCAGTCTGTCAGTCTGTCAGTCTGTCAGTCTGTCAGTCTGTCAGTCTGTCAGTCTGTCAGTCTGTCAGTCTGTCAGTCTGTCAGTCTGTCAGTCTGTCAGTCTGTCAGTCTGTCAGTCTGTCAGTCTGTCAGTCTGTCAGTCTGTCAGTCTGTCAGTCTGTCAGTCTGTCAGTCTGTCAGTCTGTCAGTCTGTCAGTCTGTCAGT
Source organism: Philhelius pedissequus (assembly GCA_910595825.1). Classification (NCBI taxonomy): domain Eukaryota; kingdom Metazoa; phylum Arthropoda; class Insecta; order Diptera; family Syrphidae; genus Philhelius; species Philhelius pedissequus. Next base: position 19,434 of record CAJVCO010000171.1, read on the forward strand.
CTGTCAGTCTGTCAGTCTGTCAGTCTGTCGTCTGTCAGTCTGTCAGTCTGTCAGTCTGTCAGTCTGTCAGTCTGTCAGTCTGTCAGTCTGTCAGTCTGTCAGTCTGTCGCTGTCAGTCTGTCAGTCTGTCAGTCTGTCAGTCTGTCAGTCTGTCAGTCTGTCAGTCTGTCAGTCTGTCAGTCTGTCAGTCTGTCAGTCTGTCAGTCTGTCAGTCTGTCAGTCTGTCAGTCTGTCAGTCTGTCAGTCTGTCAGTCTGTCAGTCTGTCAGTCTGTCAGTCTGTCAGTCTGTCAGTCTGTCAGTCTGTCAGTCTGTCAGTCTGTCAGTCTGTCAGTCTGTCAGTCTGTCAGTCTGTCAGTCTGTCAGTCTGTCAGTCTGTCAGTCTGTCAGTCTGTCAGTCTGTCAGTCTGTCAGTCTGTCAGTCTGTCAGTCTGTCAGTCTGTCAGTCTGTCAGTCTGTCAGTCTGTCAGTCTGTCAGTCTGTCAGTCTGTCAGTCTGTCAGTCTGTCAGTCTGTCAGTCTGTCAGTCTGTCAGTCTGTCAGTCTGTCAGTCTGTCAGTCTGTCTGTCAGTCTGTCAGTCTGTCAGTCTGTCAGTCTGTCAGTCTGTCAGTCTGTCAGTCTGTCAGTCTGTCAGTCTGTCAGTCTGTCAGTCTGTCAGTCTGTCAGTCTGTCAGTCTGTCAGTCTGTCAGTCTGTCAGTCTGTCAGTCTGTCAGTCTGTCAGTCTGTCAGTCTGTCAGTCTGTCAGTCTGTCAGTCTGTCAGTCTGTCAGTCTGTCAGTCTGTCAGTCTGTCAGTCTGTCAGTCTGTCAGTCTGTCAGTCTGTCAGTCTGTCAGTCTGTCAGTCTGTCAGTCTGTCAGTCTGTCAGTCTGTCAGTCTGTCAGTCTGTCAGTCTGTCAGTCTGTCAGTCTGTCAGTCTGTCAGTCTGTCAGTCTGTCAGTCTGTCAGTCTGTCAGTCTGTCAGTCTGTCAGTCTGTCAGTCTGTCAGTCTGTCAGTCTGTCAGTCTGTCAGTCTGTCAGTCTGTCAGTCTGTCAGTCTGTCAGTCTGTCAGTCTGTCAGTCTGTCAGTCTGTCAGTCTGTCAGTCTGTCAGTCTGTCAGTCTGTCAGTCTGTCAGTCTGTCAGTCTGTCAGTCTGTCAGTCTGTCAGTCTGTCAGTCTGTCAGTCTGTCAGTCTGTCAGTCTGTCAGTCTGTCAGTCTGTCAGTCTGTCAGTCTGTCAGTCTGTCAGTCTGTCAGTCTGTCAGTCTGTCAGTCTGTCAGTCTGTCAGTCTGTCAGTCTGTCAGTCTGTCAGTCTGTCAGTCTGTCAGTCTGTCAGTCTGTCAGTCTGTCAGTCTGTCAGTCTGTCAGTCTGTCAGTCTGTCAGTCTGTCAGTCTGTCAGTCTGTCAGTCTGTCAGTCTGTCAGTCTGTCAGTCTGTCAGTCTGTCAGTCTGTCAGTCTGTCAGTCTGTCAGTCTGTCAGTCTGTCAGTCTGTCAGTCTGTCAGTCTGTCAGTCTGTCAGTCTGTCAGTCTGTCAGTCTGTCAGTCTGTCAGTCTGTCAGTCTGTCAGTCTGTCAGTCTGTCAGTCTGTCAGTCTGTCAGTCTGTCAGTCTGTCAGTCTGTCAGTCTGTCAGTCTGTCAGTCTGTCAGTCTGTCAGTCTGTCAGTCTGTCAGTCTGTCAGTCTGTCAGTCTGTCAGTCTGTCAGTCTGTCAGTCTGTCAGTCTGTCAGTCTGTCAGTCTGTCAGTCTGTCAGTCTGTCAGTCTGTCAGTCTGTCAGTCTGTCAGTCTGTCAGTCTGTCAGTCTGTCAGTCTGTCAGTCTGTCAGTCTGTCAGTCTGTCAGTCTGTCAGTCTGTCAGTCTGTCAGTCTGTCAGTCTGTCAGTCTGTCAGTCTGTCAGTCTGTCAGTCTGTCAGTCTGTCAGTCTGTCAGTCTGTCAGTCTGTCAGTCTGTCAGTCTGTCAGTCTGTCAGTCTGTCAGTCTGTCAGTCTGTCAGTCTGTCAGTCTGTCAGTCTGTCAGTCTGTCAGTCTGTCAGTCTGTCAGTCTGTCAGTCTGTCAGTCTGTCAGTCTGTCAGTCTGTCAGTCTGTCAGTCTGTCAGTCTGTCAGTCTGTCAGTCTGTCAGTCTGTCAGTCTGTCAGTCTGTCAGTCTGTCAGTCTGTCAGTCTGTCAGTCTGTCAGTCTGTCAGTCTGTCAGTCTGTCAGTCTGTCAGTCTGTCAGTCTGTCAGTCTGTCAGTCTGTCAGTCTGTCAGTCTGTCAGTCTGTCAGTCTGTCAGTCTGTCAGTCTGTCAGTCTGTCAGTCTGTCAGTCTGTCAGTCTGTCAGTCTGTCAGTCTGTCAGTCTGTCAGTCTGTCAGTCTGTCAGTCTGTCAGTCTGTCAGTCTGTCAGTCTGTCAGTCTGTCAGTCTGTCAGTCTGTCAGTCTGTCAGTCTGTCAGTCTGTCAGTCTGTCAGTCTGTCAGTCTGTCAGTCTGTCAGTCTGTCAGTCTGTCAGTCTGTCAGTCTGTCAGTCTGTCAGTCTGTCAGTCTGTCAGTCTGTCAGTCTGTCAGTCTGTCAGTCTGTCAGTCTGTCAGTCTGTCAGTCTGTCAGTCTGTCAGTCTGTCAGTCTGTCAGTCTGTCAGTCTGTCAGTCTGTCAGTCTGTCAGTCTGTCAGTCTGTCAGTCTGTCAGTCTGTCAGTCTGTCAGTCTGTCAGTCTGTCAGTCTGTCAGTCTGTCAGTCTGTCAGTCTGTCAGTCTGTCAGTCTGTCAGTCTGTCAGTCTGTCAGTCTGTCAGTCTGTCAGTCTGTCAGTCTGTCAGTCTGTCAGTCTGTCAGTCTGTCAGTCTGTCAGTCTGTCAGTCTGTCAGTCTGTCAGTCTGTCAGTCTGTCAGTCTGTCAGTCTGTCAGTCTGTCAGTCTGTCAGTCTGTCAGTCTGTCAGTCTGTCAGTCTGTCAGTCTGTCAGTCTGTCAGTCTGTCAGTCTGTCAGTCTGTCAGTCTGTCAGTCTGTCAGTCTGTCAGTCTGTCAGTCTGTCAGTCTGTCAGTCTGTCAGTCTGTCAGTCTGTCAGTCTGTCAGTCTGTCAGTCTGTCAGTCTGTCAGTCTGTCAGTCTGTCAGTCTGTCAGTCTGTCAGTCTGTCAGTCTGTCAGTCTGTCAGTCTGTCAGTCTGTCAGTCTGTCAGTCTGTCAGTCTGTCAGTCTGTCAGTCTGTCAGTCTGTCAGTCTGTCAGTCTGTCAGTCTGTCAGTCTGTCAGTCTGTCAGTCTGTCAGTCTGTCAGTCTGTCAGTCTGTCAGTCTGTCAGTCTGTCAGTCTGTCAGTCTGTCAGTCTGTCAGTCTGTCAGTCTGTCAGTCTGTCAGTCTGTCAGTCTGTCAGTCTGTCAGTCTGTCAGTCTGTCAGTCTGTCAGTCTGTCAGTCTGTCAGTCTGTCAGTCTGTCAGTCTGTCAGTCTGTCAGTCTGTCAGTCTGTCAGTCTGTCAGTCTGTCAGTCTGTCAGTCTGTCAGTCTGTCAGTCTGTCAGTCTGTCAGTCTGTCAGTCTGTCAGTCTGTCAGTCTGTCAGTCTGTCAGTCTGTCAGTCTGTCAGTCTGTCAGTCTGTCAGTCTGTCAGTCTGTCAGTCTGTCAGTCTGTCAGTCTGTCAGTCTGTCAGTCTGTCAGTCTGTCAGTCTGTCAGTCTGTCAGTCTGTCAGTCTGTCAGTCTGTCAGTCTGTCAGTCTGTCAGTCTGTCAGTCTGTCAGTCTGTCAGTCTGTCAGTCTGTCAGTCTGTCAGTCTGTCAGTCTGTCAGTCTGTCAGTCTGTCAGTCTGTCAGTCTGTCAGTCTGTCAGTCTGTCAGTCTGTCAGTCTGTCAGTCTGTCAGTCTGTCAGTCTGTCAGTCTGTCAGTCTGTCAGTCTGTCAGTCTGTCAGTCTGTCAGTCTGTCAGTCTGTCAGTCTGTCAGTCTGTCAGTCTGTCAGTCTGTCAGTCTGTCAGTCTGTCAGTCTGTCAGTCTGTCAGTCTGTCAGTCTGTCAGTCTGTCAGTCTGTCAGTCTGTCAGTCTGTCAGTCTGTCAGTCTGTCAGTCTGTCAGTCTGTCAGTCTGTCAGTCTGTCAGTCTGTCAGTCTGTCAGTCTGTCAGTCTGTCAGTCTGTCAGTCTGTCAGTCTGTCAGTCTGTCAGTCTGTCAGTCTGTCAGTCTGTCAGTCTGTCAGTCTGTCAGTCTGTCAGTCTGTCAGTCTGTCAGTCTGTCAGTCTGTCAGTCGTCTGTCAGTCTGTCAGTCTGTCGTCTGTCAGTCTGTCAGTCTGTCAGTCTGTCAGTCTGTCAGTCTGTCAGTCTGTCAGTCTGTCAGTCTGTCAGTCTGTCAGTCTGTCAGTCTGTCAGTCTGTCAGTCTGTCAGTCTGTCAGTCTGTCAGTCTGTCAGTCTGTCAGTCTGTCAGTCTGTCAGTCTGTCAGTCTGTCAGTCTGTCAGTCTGTCAGTCTGTCAGTCTGTCAGTCTGTCAGTCTGTCAGTCTGTCAGTCTGTCAGTCTGTCAGTCTGTCAGTCTGTCAGTCTGTCAGTCTGTCAGTCTGTCAGTCTGTCAGTCTGTCAGTCTGTCAGTCTGTCAGTCTGTCAGTCTGTCAGTCTGTCAGTCTGTCAGTCTGTCAGTCTGTCAGTCTGTCAGTCTGTCAGTCTGTCAGTCTGTCAGTCTGTCAGTCTGTCAGTCTGTCAGTCTGTCAGTCTGTCAGTCTGTCAGTCTGTCAGTCTGTCAGTCTGTCAGTCTGTCAGTCTGTCAGTCTGTCAGTCTGTCAGTCTGTCAGTCTGTCAGTCTGTCAGTCTGTCAGTCTGTCAGTCTGTCAGTCTGTCAGTCTGTCAGTCTGTCAGTCTGTCAGTCTGTCAGTCTGTCAGTCTGTCAGTCTGTCAGTCTGTCAGTCTGTCAGTCTGTCAGTCTGTCAGTCTGTCAGTCTGTCAGTCTGTCAGTCTGTCAGTCTGTCAGTCTGTCAGTCTGTCAGTCTGTCAGTCTGTCAGTCTGTCAGTCTGTCAGTCTGTCAGTCTGTCAGTCTGTCAGTCTGTCAGTCTGTCAGTCTGTCAGTCTGTCAGTCTGTCAGTCTGTCAGTCTGTCAGTCTGTCAGTCTGTCAGTCTGTCAGTCTGTCAGTCTGTCAGTCTGTCAGTCTGTCAGTCTGTCAGTCTGTCAGTCTGTCAGTCTGTCAGTCTGTCAGTCTGTCAGTCTGTCAGTCTGTCAGTCTGTCAGTCTGTCAGTCTGTCAGTCTGTCAGTCTGTCAGTCTGTCAGTCTGTCAGTCTGTCAGTCTGTCAGTCTGTCAGTCTGTCAGTCTGTCAGTCTGTCAGTCTGTCAGTCTGTCAGTCTGTCAGTCTGTCAGTCTGTCAGTCTGTCAGTCTGTCAGTCTGTCAGTCTGTCAGTCTGTCAGTCTGTCAGTCTGTCAGTCTGTCAGTCTGTCAGTCTGTCAGTCTGTCAGTCTGTCAGTCTGTCAGTCTGTCAGTCTGTCAGTCTGTCAGTCTGTCAGTCTGTCAGTCTGTCAGTCTGTCAGTCTGTCAGTCTGTCAGTCTGTCAGTCTGTCAGTCTGTCAGTCTGTCAGTCTGTCAGTCTGTCAGTCTGTCAGTCTGTCAGTCTGTCAGTCTGTCAGTCTGTCAGTCTGTCAGTCTGTCAGTCTGTCAGTCTGTCAGTCTGTCAGTCTGTCAGTCTGTCAGTCTGTCAGTCTGTCAGTCTGTCAGTCTGTCAGTCTGTCAGTCTGTCAGTCTGTCAGTCTGTCAGTCTGTCAGTCTGTCAGTCTGTCAGTCTGTCAGTCTGTCAGTCTGTCTCAGTCTGTCAGTCTGTCAGTCTGTCAGTCTGTCAGTCTGTCAGTCTGTCAGTCTGTCAGTCTGTCAGTCTGTCAGTCTGTCAGTCTGTCAGTCTGTCAGTCTGTCAGTCTGTCAGTCTGTCAGTCTGTCAGTCTGTCAGTCTGTCAGTCTGTCAGTCTGTCAGTCTGTCAGTCTGTCAGTCTGTCAGTCTGTCAGTCTGTCAGTCTGTCAGTCTGTCAGTCTGTCAGTCTGTCAGTCTGTCAGTCTGTCAGTCTGTCAGTCTGTCAGTCTGTCAGTCTGTCAGTCTGTCAGTCTGTCAGTCTGTCAGTCTGTCAGTCTGTCAGTCTGTCAGTCTGTCAGTCTGTCAGTCTGTCAGTCTGTCAGTCTGTCAGTCTGTCAGTCTGTCAGTCTGTCAGTCTGTCAGTCTGTCCAGTCTGTCAGTCTGTCAGTCTGTCAGTCTGTCAGTCTGTCAGTCTGTCAGTCTGTCAGTCTGTCAGTCTGTCAGTCTGTCAGTCTGTCAGTCTGTCAGTCTGTCAGTCTGTCAGTCTGTCAGTCTGTCAGTCTGTCAGTCTGTCAGTCTGTCAGTCTGTCAGTCTGTCAGTCTGTCAGTCTGTCAGTCTGTCAGTCTGTCAGTCTGTCAGTCTGTCAGTCTGTCAGTCTGTCAGTCTGTCAGTCTGTCAGTCTGTCAGTCTGTCAGTCAGTCTGTCAGTCTGTCAGTCTGTCAGTCTGTCAGTCTGTCAGTCTGTCAGTCTGTCAGTCTGTCAGTCTGTCAGTCTGTCAGTCTGTCAGTCTGTCAGTCTGTCAGTCTGTCAGTCTGTCAGTCTGTCAGTCTGTCAGTCTGTCAGTCTGTCAGTCTGTCAGTCTGTCAGTCTGTCGTCTGTCAGTCTGTCAGTCTGTCAGTCTGTCAGTCTGTCAGTCTGTCAGTCTGTCAGTCTGTCAGTCTGTCAGTCTGTCAGTCTGTCAGTCTGTCAGTCTGTCAGTCTGTCAGTCTGTCAGTCTGTCAGTCTGTCAGTCTGTCAGTCTGTCAGTCTGTCAGTCTGTCAGTCTGTCAGTCTGTCAGTCTGTCAGTCTGTCAGTCTGTCAGTCTGTCAGTCTGTCAGTCTGTCAGTCTGTCAGTCTGTCAGTCTGTCAGTCTGTCAGTCTGTCAGTCTGTCAGTCTGTCAGTCTGTCAGTCCTGTCAGTCTGTCAGTCTGTCAGTCTGTCAGTCTGTCAGTCTGTCAGTCTGTCAGTCTGTCAGTCTGTCAGTCTGTCAGTCTGTCAGTCTGTCAGTCTGTCAGTCTGTCAGTCTGTCAGTCTGTCAGTCTGTCAGTCTGTCAGTCTGTCAGTCTGTCAGTCTGTCAGTCTGTCAGTCTGTCAGTCTGTCAGTCTGTCAGTCTGTCAGTCTGTCAGTCTGTCAGTCTGTCAGTCTGTCAGTCTGTCAGTCTGTCAGTCTGTCAGTCTGTCAGTCTGTCAGTCTGTCAGTCTGTCAGTCTGTCAGTCTGTCAGTCTGTCAGTCTGTCAGTCTGTCAGTCTGTCAGTCTGTCAGTCTGTCAGTCTGTCAGTCTGTCAGTCTGTCAGTCTGTCAGTCTGTCAGTCTGTCAGTCTGTCAGTCTGTCAGTCTGTCAGTCTGTCAGTCTGTCAGTCTGTCAGTCTGTCTGTCTGTCAGTCTGTCAGTCTGTCAGTCTGTCAGTCTGTCAGTCTGTCAGTTGTCAGTCTGTCAGTCTGTCAGTCTGTCAGTCTGTCAGTCCTGTCAGTCTGTCAGTCTGTCAGTCTGTCAGTCTGTCAGTCAGTCTGTCAGTCTGTCAGTCTGTCAGTCTGTCAGTCTGTCAGTCTGTCAGTCTGTCAGTCTGTCAGTCTGTCAGTCTGTCAGTCTGTCAGTCTGTCAGTCTGTCAGTCTGTCAGTCTGTCAGTCTGTCAGTCTGTCAGTCTGTCAGTCTGTCAGTCTGTCAGTCTGTCAGTCTGTCAGTCTGTCAGTCTGTCAGTCTGTCAGTCTGTCAGTCTGTCAGTCTGTCAGTCTGTCAGTCTGTCAGTCTGTCAGTCTGTCAGTCTGTCAGTCTGTCAGTCTGTCAGTCTGTCAGTCTGTCAGTCTGTCAGTCTGTCAGTCTGTCAGTCTGTCAGTCTGTCAGTCTGTCAGTCTGTCAGTCTGTCAGTCTGTCAGTCTGTCAGTCTGTCAGTCTGTCAGTCTGTCAGTCTGTCAGTCTGTCAGTCTGTCAGTCTGTCAGTCTGTCAGTCTGTCAGTCTGTCAGTCTGTCAGTCTGTCAGTCTGTCAGTCTGTCAGTCTGTCAGTCTGTCAGTCTGTCAGTCTGTCAGTCTGTCAGTCTGTCAGTCTGTCAGTCTGTCAGTCTGTCAGTCTGTCAGTCTGTCAGTCTGTCAGTCTGTCAGTCTGTCAGTCTGTCAGTCTGTCAGTCTGTCAGTCTGTCAGTCTGTCAGTCTGTCAGTCTGTCAGTCTGTCAGTCTGTCAGTCTGTCAGTCTGTCAGTCTGTCAGTCTGTCAGTCTGTCAGTCTGTCAGTCTGTCAGTCTGTCAGTCTGTCAGTCTGTCAGTCTGTCAGTCTGTCAGTCTGTCAGTCTGTCAGTCTGTCAGTCTGTCAGTCTGTCAGTCTGTCAGTCTGTCAGTCTGTCAGTCTGTCAGTCTGTCAGTCTGTCAGTCTGTCAGTCTGTCAGTCTGTCAGTCTGTCAGTCTGTCAGTCTGTCAGTCTGTCAGTCTGTCAGTCTGTCAGTCTGTCAGTCTGTCAGTCTGTCAGTCTGTCAGTCTGTCAGTCTGTCAGTCTGTCAGTCTGTCAGTCTGTCAGTCTGTCAGTCTGTCAGTCTGTCAGTCTGTCAGTCTGTCAGTCTGTCAGTCTGTCAGTCTGTCAGTCTGTCAGTCTGTCAGTCTGTCAGTCTGTCAGTCTGTCAGTCTGTCAGTCTGTCAGTCTGTCAGTCTGTCAGTCTGTCAGTCTGTCAGTCTGTCAGTCTGTCAGTCTGTCAGTCTGTCAGTCTGTCAGTCTGTCAGTCTGTCAGTCTGTCAGTCTGTCAGTCTGTCAGTCTGTCAGTCTGTCAGTCTGTCAGTCTGTCAGTCTGTCAGTCTGTCAGTCTGTCAGTCTGTCAGTCTGTCAGTCTGTCAGTCTGTCAGTCTGTCAGTCTGTCAGTCTGTCAGTCTGTCAGTCTGTCAGTCTGTCAGTCTGTCAGTCTGTCAGTCTGTCAGTCTGTCAGTCTGTCAGTCTGTCAGTCTGTCAGTCTGTCAGTCTGTCAGTCTGTCAGTCTGTCAGTCTGTCAGTCTGTCAGTCTGTCAGTCTGTCAGTCTGTCAGTCTGTCAGTCTGTCAGTCTGTCAGTCTGTCAGTCTGTCAGTCTGTCAGTCTGTCAGTCTGTCAGTCTGTCAGTCTGTCAGTCTGTCAGTCTGTCAGTCTGTCAGTCTGTCAGTCTGTCAGTCTGTCAGTCTGTCAGTCTGTCAGTCTGTCAGTCTGTCAGTCTGTCAGTCTGTCAGTCTGTCAGTCTGTCAGTCTGTCAGTCTGTCAGTCTGTCAGTCTGTCAGTCTGTCAGTCTGTCAGTCTGTCAGTCTGTCAGTCTGTCAGTCTGTCAGTCTGTCAGTCTGTCAGTCTGTCAGTCTGTCAGTCTGTCAGTCTGTCAGTCTGTCAGTCTGTCAGTCTGTCAGTCTGTCAGTCTGTCAGTCTGTCAGTCTGTCAGTCTGTCAGTCTGTCAGTCTGTCAGTCTGTCAGTCTGTCAGTCTGTCAGTCTGTCAGTCTGTCAGTCTGTCAGTCTGTCAGTCTGTCAGTCTGTCAGTCTGTCAGTCTGTCAGTCTGTCAGTCTGTCAGTCTGTCAGTCTGTCAGTCTGTCAGTCTGTCAGTCTGTCAGTCTGTCAGTCTGTCAGTCTGTCAGTCTGTCTGTCAGAGTCTGTCAGTCTGTCAGTCTGTCAGTCTGTCAGTCTGTCAGTCTGTCAGTCTGTCAGTCTGTCAGTCTGTCAGTCTGTCAGTCTGTCAGTCTGTCAGTCTGTCAGTCTGTCAGTCTGTCAGTCTGTCAGTCTGTCAGTCTGTCAGTCTGTCAGTCTGTCAGTCTGTCAGTCTGTCAGTCTGTCAGTCTGTCAGTCTGTCAGTCTGTCAGTCTGTCAGTCTGTCAGTCTGTCAGTCTGTCAGTCTGTCAGTCTGTCAGTCTGTCAGTCTGTCAGTCTGTCAGTCTGTCAGTCTGTCAGTCTGTCAGTCTGTCAGTCTGTCAGTCTGTCAGTCTGTCAGTCTGTCAGTCTGTCAGTCTGTCAGTCTGTCAGTCTGTCAGTCTGTCAGTCTGTCAGTCTGTCAGTCTGTCAGTCTGTCAGTCTGTCAGTCTGTCAGTCTGTCAGTCTGTCAGTCTGTCAGTCTGTCAGTCTGTCAGTCTGTCAGTCTGTCAGTCTGTCAGTCTGTCAGTCTGTCAGTCTGTCAGTCTGTCAGTCTGTCAGTCTGTCAGTCTGTCAGTCTGTCAGTCTGTCAGTCTGTCAGTCTGTCAGTCTGTCAGTCTGTCAGTCTGTCAGTCTGTCAGTCTGTCAGTCTGTCAGTCTGTCAGTCTGTCAGTCTGTCAGTCTGTCAGTCTGTCAGTCTGTCAGTCTGTCAGTCTGTCAGTCTGTCAGTCTGTCAGTCTGTCAGTCTGTCAGTCTGTCAGTCTGTCAGTCTGTCAGTCTGTCAGTCTGTCAGTCTGTCAGTCTGTCAGTCTGTCAGTCTGTCAGTCTGTCAGTCTGTCAGTCTGTCAGTCTGTCAGTCTGTCAGTCTGTCAGTCTGTCAGTCTGTCAGTCTGTCAGTCTGTCAGTCTGTCAGTCTGTCAGTCTGTCAGTCTGTCAGTCTGTCAGTCTGTCAGTCTGTCAGTCTGTCAGTCTGTCAGTCTGTCAGTCTGTCAGTCTGTCAGTCTGTCAGTCTGTCAGTCTGTCAGTCTGTCAGTCTGTCAGTCTGTCAGTCTGTCAGTCTGTCAGTCTGTCAGTCTGTCAGTCTGTCAGTCTGTCAGTCTGTCAGTCTGTCAGTCTGTCAGTCTGTCAGTCTGTCAGTCTGTCAGTCTGTCAGTCTGTCAGTCTGTCAGTCTGTCAGTCTGTCAGTCTGTCAGTCTGTCAGTCTGTCAGTCTGTCAGTCTGTCAGTCTGTCAGTCTGTCAGTCTGTCAGTCTGTCAGTCTGTCAGTCTGTCAGTCTGTCAGTCTGTCAGTCTGTCAGTCTGTCAGTCTGTCAGTCTGTCAGTCTGTCAGTCTGTCAGTCTGTCAGTCTGTCAGTCTGTCAGTCTGTCAGTCTGTCAGTCTGTCAGTCTGTCAGTCTGTCAGTCTGTCAGTCTGTCAGTCTGTCAGTCTGTCAGTCTGTCAGTCTGTCAGTCTGTCAGTCTGTCAGTCTGTCAGTCTGTCAGTCTGTCAGTCTGTCAGTCTGTCAGTCTGTCAGTCTGTCAGTCTGTCAGTCTGTCAGTCTGTCAGTCTGTCAGTCTGTCAGTCTGTCAGTCTGTCAGTCTGTCAGTCTGTCAGTCTGTCAGTCTGTCAGTCTGTCAGTCTGTCAGTCTGTCAGTCTGTCAGTCTGTCAGTCTGTCAGTCTGTCAGTCTGTCAGTCTGTCAGTCTGTCAGTCTGTCAGTCTGTCAGTCTGTCAGTCTGTCAGTCTGTCAGTCTGTCAGTCTGTCAGTCTGTCAGTCTGTCAGTCTGTCAGTCTGTCAGTCTGTCAGTCTGTCAGTCTGTCAGTCTGTCAGTCTGTCAGTCTGTCAGTCTGTCAGTCTGTCAGTCTGTCAGTCTGTCAGTCTGTCAGTCTGTCAGTCTGTCAGTCTGTCAGTCTGTCAGTCTGTCAGTCTGTCAGTCTGTCAGTCTGTCAGTCTGTCAGTCTGTCAGTCTGTCAGTCTGTCAGTCTGTCAGTCTGTCAGTCTGTCAGTCTGTCAGTCTGTCAGTCTGTCAGTCTGTCAGTCTGTCAGTCTGTCAGTCTGTCAGTCTGTCAGTCTGTCAGTCTGTCAGTCTGTCAGTCTGTCAGTCTGTCAGTCTGTCAGTCTGTCAGTCTGTCAGTCTGTCAGTCTGTCAGTCTGTCAGTCTGTCAGTCTGTCAGTCTGTCAGTCTGTCAGTCTGTCAGTCTGTCAGTCTGTCAGTCTGTCAGTCTGTCAGTCTGTCAGTCTGTCAGTCTGTCAGTCTGTCAGTCTGTCAGTCTGTCAGTCTGTCAGTCTGTCAGTCTGTCAGTCTGTCAGTCTGTCAGTCTGTCAGTCTGTCAGTCTGTCAGTCTGTCAGTCTGTCAGTCTGTCAGTCTGTCAGTCTGTCAGTCTGTCAGTCTGTCAGTCTGTCAGTCTGTCAGTCTGTCAGTCTGTCAGTCTGTCAGTCTGTCAGTCTGTCAGTCTGTCAGTCTGTCAGTCTGTCAGTCTGTCAGTCTGTCAGTCTGTCAGTCTGTCAGTCTGTCAGTCTGTCAGTCTGTCAGTCTGTCAGTCTGTCAGTCTGTCAGTCTGTCAGTCTGTCAGTCTGTCAGTCTGTCAGTCTGTCAGTCTGTCAGTCTGTCAGTCTGTCAGTCCTGTCAGTCTGTCAGTCTGTCAGTCTGTCAGTCTGTCAGTCTGTCTGTCTGTCAGTCTGTCAGTCTGTCAGTCTGTCAGTCTGTCAGTCTGTCAGTCTGTCAGTCTGTCAGTCTGTCAGTCTGTCAGTCTGTCAGTCTGTCAGTCTGTCAGTCTGTCAGTCTGTCAGTCTGTCAGTCTGTCAGTCTGTCAGTCTGTTCAGTCTGTCAGTCTGTCAGGTCTGTCAGTCTGTCAGTCTGTCAGTCTGTCAGTCTGTCAGTCTGTCAGTCTGTCAGTCAGTCGTCACAGTCTGTCAGTCTGTCAGTCTGTCAGTCTGTCAGTCTGTCAGTCTGTCAGTCTGTCAGTCTGTCAGTCTGTCAGTCTGTCAGTCTGTCAGTCTGTCAGTCTGTCAGTCTGTCAGTCTGTCAGTCTGTCAGTCTGTCAGTCTGTCAGTCTGTCAGTCTGTCAGTCTGTCAGTCTGTCAGTCTGTCAGTCTGTCAGTCTGTCAGTCTGTCAGTCTGTCAGTCTGTCAGTCTGTCAGTCTGTCAGTCTGTCAGTCTGTCAGTCTGTCAGTCTGTCAGTCTGTCAGTCTGTCAGTCTGTCAGTCTGTCAGTCTGTCAGTCTGTCAGTCTGTCAGTCTGTCAGTCTGTCAGTCTGTCAGTCTGTCAGTCTGTCAGTCTGTCAGTCTGTCAGTCTGTCAGTCTGTCAGTCTGTCAGTCTGTCAGTCTGTCAGTCTGTCAGTCTGTCAGTCTGTCAGTCTGTCAGTCTGTCAGTCTGTCAGTCTGTCAGTCTGTCAGTCTGTCAGTCTGTCAGTCTGTCAGTCTGTCAGTCTGTCAGTCTGTCAGTCTGTCAGTCTGTCAGTCTGTCAGTCTGTCAGTCTGTCAGTCTGTCAGTCTGTCAGTCTGTCAGTCTGTCAGTCTGTCAGTCTGTCAGTCTGTCAGTCTGTCAGTCTGTCAGTCTGTCAGTCTGTCAGTCTGTCAGTCTGTCAGTCTGTCAGTCTGTCAGTCTGTCAGTCTGTCAGTCTGTCAGTCTGTCAGTCTGTCAGTCTGTCAGTCTGTCAGTCTGTCAGTCTGTCAGTCTGTCAGTCTGTCAGTCTGTCAGTCTGTCAGTCTGTCAGTCTGTCAGTCTGTCAGTCTGTCAGTCTGTCAGTCTGTCAGTCTGTCAGTCTGTCAGTCTGTCAGTCTGTCAGTCTGTCAGTCTGTCAGTCTGTCAGTCTGTCAGTCTGTCAGTCTGTCAGTCTGTCAGTCTGTCAGTCTGTCAGTCTGTCAGTCTGTCAGTCTGTCAGTCTGTCAGTCTGTCAGTCTGTCAGTCTGTCAGTCTGTCAGTCTGTCAGTCTGTCAGTCTGTCAGTCTGTCAGTCTGTCAGTCTGTCAGTCTGTCAGTCTGTCAGTCTGTCAGTCTGTCAGTCTGTCAGTCTGTCAGTCTGTCAGTCTGTCAGTCTGTCAGTCTGTCAGTCTGTCAGTCTGTCAGTCTGTCAGTCTGTCAGTCTGTCAGTCTGTCAGTCTGTCAGTCTGTCAGTCTGTCAGTCTGTCAGTCTGTCAGTCTGTCAGTCTGTCAGTCTGTCAGTCTGTCAGTCTGTCAGTCTGTCAGTCTGTCAGTCTGTCAGTCTGTCAGTCTGTCAGTCTGTCAGTCTGTCAGTCTGTCAGTCTGTCAGTCTGTCAGTCTGTCAGTCTGTCAGTCTGTCAGTCTGTCAGTCTGTCAGTCTGTCAGTCTGTCAGTCTGTCAGTCTGTCAGTCTGTCAGTCTGTCAGTCTGTCAGTCTGTCAGTCTGTCAGTCTGTCAGTCTGTCAGTCTGTCAGTCTGTCAGTCTGTCAGTCTGTCAGTCTGTCAGTCTGTCAGTCTGTCAGTCTGTCAGTCTGTCAGTCTGTCAGTCTGTCAGTCTGTCAGTCTGTCAGTCTGTCAGTCTGTCAGTCTGTCAGTCTGTCAGTCTGTCAGTCTGTCAGTCTGTCAGTCTGTCAGTCTGTCAGTCTGTCAGTCTGTCAGTCTGTCAGTCTGTCAGTCTGTCAGTCTGTCAGTCTGTCAGTCTGTCAGTCTGTCAGTCTGTCAGTCTGTCAGTCTGTCAGTCTGTCAGTCTGTCAGTCTGTCAGTCTGTCAGTCTGTCAGTCTGTCAGTCTGTCAGTCTGTCAGTCTGTCAGTCTGTCAGTCTGTCAGTCTGTCAGTCTGTCAGTCTGTCAGTCTGTCAGTCTGTCAGTCTGTCAGTCTGTCAGTCTGTCAGTCTGTCAGTCTGTCAGTCTGTCAGTCTGTCAGTCTGTCAGTCTGTCAGTCTGTCAGTCTGTCAGTCTGTCAGTCTGTCAGTCTGTCAGTCTGTCAGTCTGTCAGTCTGTCAGTCTGTCAGTCTGTCAGTCTGTCAGTCTGTCAGTCTATCAGTCTGTCATGTCAGTCTGTCAGTCTGTCAGTCTGTCAGTCTGTCAGTCTGTCAGTCTGTCAGTCTGTCAGTCTGTCAGTCTGTCAGTCTGTCAGTCTGTCAGTCTGTCAGTCTGTCAGTCTGTCAGTCTGTCAGTCTGTCAGTCTGTCAGTCTGTCAGTCTGTCAGTCTGTCAGTCTGTCAGTCTGTCAGTCTGTCAGTCTGTCAGTCTGTCAGTCTGTCAGTCTGTCAGTCTGTCAGTCTGTCAGTCTGTCAGTCTGTCAGTCTGTCAGTCTGTCAGTCTGTCAGTCTGTCAGTCTGTCAGTCTGTCAGTCTGTCAGTCTGTCAGTCTGTCAGTCTGTCAGTCTGTCAGTCTGTCAGTCTGTCAGTCTGTCAGTCTGTCAGTCTGTCAGTCTGTCAGTCTGTCAGTCTGTCAGTCTGTCAGTCTGTCAGTCTGTCAGTCTGTCAGTCTGTCAGTCTGTCAGTCTGTCAGTCTGTCAGTCTGTCAGTCTGTCAGTCTGTCAGTCTGTCAGTCTGTCAGTCTGTCAGTCTGTCAGTCTGTCAGTCTGTCAGTCTGTCAGTCTGTCAGTCTGTCAGTCTGTCAGTCTGTCAGTCTGTCAGTCTGTCAGTCTGTCAGTCTGTCAGTCTGTCAGTCTGTCAGTCTGTCAGTCTGTCAGTCTGTCAGTCTGTCAGTCTGTCAGTCTGTCAGTCTGTCAGTCTGTCAGTCTGTCAGTCTGTCAGTCTGTCAGTCTGTCAGTCTGTCAGTCTGTCAGTCTGTCAGTCTGTCAGTCTGTCAGTCTGTCAGTCTGTCAGTCTGTCAGTCTGTCAGTCTGTCAGTCTGTCAGTCTGTCAGTCTGTCAGTCTGTCAGTCTGTCAGTCTGTCAGTCTGTCAGTCTGTCAGTCTGTCAGTCTGTCAGTCTGTCAGTCTGTCAGTCTGTCAGTCTGTCAGTCTGTCAGTCTGTCAGTCTGTCAGTCTGTCAGTCTGTCAGTCTGTCAGTCTGTCAGTCTGTCAGTCTGTCAGTCTGTCAGTCTGTCAGTCTGTCAGTCTGTCAGTCTGTCAGTCTGTCAGTCTGTCAGTCTGTCAGTCTGTCAGTCTGTCAGTCTGTCAGTCTGTCAGTCTGTCAGTCTGTCAGTCTGTCAGTCTGTCAGTCTGTCAGTCTGTCAGTCTGTCAGTCTGTCAGTCTGTCAGTCTGTCAGTCTGTCAGTCTGTCAGTCTGTCAGTCTGTCAGTCTGTCAGTCTGTCAGTCTGTCAGTCTGTCAGTCTGTCAGTCTGTCAGTCTGTCAGTCTGTCAGTCTGTCAGTCTGTCAGTCTGTCAGTCTGTCAGTCTGTCAGTCTGTCAGTCTGTCAGTCTGTCAGTCTGTCAGTCTGTCAGTCTGTCAGTCTGTCAGTCTGTCAGTCTGTCAGTCTGTCAGTCTGTCAGTCTGTCAGTCTGTCAGTCTGTCAGTCTGTCAGTCTGTCAGTCTGTCAGTCTGTCAGTCTGTCAGTCTGTCAGTCTGTCAGTCTGTCAGTCTGTCAGTCTGTCAGTCTGTCAGTCTGTCAGTCTGTCAGTCTGTCAGTCTGTCAGTCTGTCAGTCTGTCAGTCTGTCAGTCTGTCAGTCTGTCAGTCTGTCAGTCTGTCAGTCTGTCAGTCTGTCAGTCTGTCAGTCTGTCAGTCTGTCAGTCTGTCAGTCTGTCAGTCTGTCAGTCTGTCAGTCTGTCAGTCTGTCAGTCTGTCAGTCTGTCAGTCTGTCAGTCTGTCAGTCTGTCAGTCTGTCAGTCTGTCAGTCTGTCAGTCTGTCAGTCTGTCAGTCAGTCTGTCAGTATGTCAGTTTGTCAGTCTGTCAGTATGTCAGTCTGTCAGTCTGTCAGTCTGTCAGTCTGTCAGTCTGTCAGTCTGTCAGTCTGTCAGTATGTCAGTATGTCGGTTTGTCAGTCTGTCAGTATGTCAGTCTGTCAATCTGTCAGTCTGTCAGTGTGTCAGTCTGGCAGTCTGTCAGTCTGTCAGTCTGTCAGTCTGTCAGTCTGTCAGTCTGTCAGTCTGTCAGTCTGTCAGTCTGTCAGTCTGTCAGTCTGTCAGTCTGTCAGTCTGTCAGTCTGTCAGTCTGTCAGTCTGTCAGTCTGTCAGTCTGTCAGTCTGTCAGTCTGTCAGTCTGTCAGTCTGTCAGTCTGTCAGTCTGACAGTCTGTCAGTCTGTCAGTCTGTCAGTCTGTCAGTCTGTCAGTCTGTCAGTCTGTCAGTCTGTCAGTCTGTCAGTCTGTCAGTCTGTCAGTCTGTCAGTCTGTCAGTCTGTCAGTCTGTCAGTCTGTCAGTCTGTCAGTCTGTCAGTCTGTCAGTCTGTCAGTCTGTCAGTCTGTCAGTCTGTCAGTCTGTCAGTCTGTCAGTCTGTCAGTCTGTCAGTCTGTCAGTCTGTCAGTCTGTCAGTCTGTCAGTCTGTCAGTCTGTCAGTCTGTCAGTCTGTCAGTCTGTCAGTCTGTCAGTCTGTCAGTCTGTCAGTCTGTCAGTCTGTCAGTCTGTCAGTCTGTCAGTCTGTCAGTCTGTCAGTCTGTCAGTCTGTCAGTCTGTCAGTCTGTCAGTCTGTCAGTCTGTCAGTCTGTCAGTCTGTCAGTCTGTCAGTCTGTCAGTCTGTCAGTCTGTCAGTCTGTCAGTCTGTCAGTCTGTCAGTCTGTCAGTCTGTCAGTCTGTCAGTCTGTCAGTCTGTCAGTCTGTCAGTCTGTCAGTCTGTCAGTCTGTCAGTCTGTCAGTCTGTCAGTCTGTCAGTCTGTCAGTCTGTCAGTCTGTCAGTCTGTCAGTCTGTCAGTCTGTCAGTCTGTCAGTCTGTCAGTCTGTCAGTCTGTCAGTCTGTCAGTCTGTCAGTCTGTCAGTCTGTCAGTCTGTCAGTCTGTCAGTCTGTCAGTCTGTCAGTCTGTCAGTCTGTCAGTCTGTCAGTCTGTCAGTCTGTCAGTCTGTCAGTCTGTCAGTCTGTCAGTCTGTCAGTCTGTCAGTCTGTCAGTCTGTCAGTCTGTCAGTCTGTCAGTCTGTCAGTCTGTCAGTCTGTCAGTCTGTCAGTCTGTCAGTCTGTCAGTCTGTCAGTCTGTCAGTCTGTCAGTCTGTCAGTCTGTCAGTCTGTCAGTCTGTCAGTCTGTCAGTCTGTCAGTCTGTCAGTCTGTCAGTCTGTCAGTCTGTCAGTCTGTCAGTCTGTCAGTCTGTCAGTCTGTCAGTCTGTCAGTCTGTCAGTCTGGCAGTCTGTCAGTCTGTCAGTCTGTCAGTCTGTCAGTCTGTCAGTCTGTCAGTCTGTCAGTCTGTCAGTCTGGCAGTCTGTCAGTCTGTCAGTCTGTGCAGTCTGTCAGTCTGTCAGTCTGTCAGTCTGTCAGTCTGTCAGTCTGTCAGTCTGTCAGTCTGTCAGTCAGTCAGTCTGTCAGTCTGTCAGTCTGTCAGTCTGTCAGTCTGTCAGTCTGTCAGTCTGTCAGTCTGTCAGTCTGTCAGTCTGTCAGTCTGTCAGTCTGTCAGTCTGTCAGTCTGTCAGTCTGTCAGTCTGTCAGTCTGTCAGTCTGTCAGTCTGTCAGTCTGTCAGTCTGTCAGTCTGTCAGTCTGTCAGTCTGTCAGTCTGTCAGTCTGTCAGTCTGTCAGTCTGTCAGTCTGTCAGTCTGTCAGTCTGTCAGTCTGTCAGTCTGTCAGTCTGTCAGTCTGTCAGTCTGTCAGTCTGTCAGTCTGTCAGTCTGTCAGTCTGTCAGTCTGTCAGTCTGTCAGTCTGTCAGTCTGTCAGTCTGTCAGTCTGTCAGTCTGTCAGTCTGTCAGTCTGTCAGTCTGTCAGTCTGTCAGTCTGTCAGTCTGTCAGTCTGTCAGTCTGTCAGTCTGTCAGTCTGTCAGTCTGTCAGTCTGTCAGTCTGTCAGTCTGTCAGTCTGTCAGTCTGTCAGTCTGTCAGTCTGTCAGTCTGTCAGTCTGTCAGTCTGTCAGTCTGTCAGTCTGTCAGTCTGTCAGTCTGTCAGTCTGTCAGTCTGTCAGTCTGTCAGTCTGTCAGTCTGTCAGTCTGTCAGTCTGTCAGTCTGTCAGTCTGTCAGTCTGTCAGTCTGTCAGTCTGTCAGTCTGTCAGTCTGTCAGTCTGTCAGTCTGTCAGTCTGTCAGTCTGTCAGTCTGTCAGTCTGTCAGTCTGTCAGTCTGTCAGTCTGTCAGTCTGTCAGTCTGTCAGTCTGTCAGTCTGTCAGTCTGTCAGTCTGTCAGTCTGTCAGTCTGTCAGTCTGTCAGTCTGTCAGTCTGTCAGTCTGTCAGTCTGTCAGTCTGTCAGTCTGTCAGTCTGTCAGTCTGTCAGTCTGTCAGTCTGTCAGTCTGTCAGTCTGTCTGTCTGTCAGTCTGTCAGTCTGTCAGTCTGTCAGTCTGTCAGTCTGTCAGTCTGTCAGTCTGTCAGTCTATCAGTCTGTCAGTCTGTCAGTCTGTCAGTCTGTCAATCTATCAGTCTGTCAGTCTGTCAGTCTGTCAGTCTGTCAGTCTGTCAGTCTGTCAGTCTGTCAGTCTGTCAGTCTGTCAGTCTGTCAGTCTGTCAGTCTGTCAGTCTGTCAGTCTGTCAGTCTGTCAGTCTGTCAGTCTGTCAGTCTGTCAGTCTGTCAGTCTGTCAGTCTGTCAGTCTGTCAGTCTGTCAGTCTGTCAGTCTCTCAGTCTGTCAGTCTGTCAGTCTGTCAGTCTGTCAGTCTGTCAGTCTGTCAGTCTGTCAGTCTGTCAGTCTGTCAGTCTGTCAGTCTGTCAGTCTGTCAGTCTGTCAGTCTGTCAGTCTGTCAGTCTGTCAGTCTGTCAGTCTGTCAGTCTGTCAGTCTGTCAGTCTGTCAGTCTGTCAGTCTGTCAGTCTGTCAGTCTGTCAGTCTGTCAGTCTGTCAGTCTGTCAGTCTGTCAGTCTGTCAGTCTGTCAGTCTGTCAGTCTGTCAGTCTGTCAGTCTGTCAGTCTGTCAGTCTGTCAGTCTGTCAGTCTGTCAGTCTGTCAGTCTGTCAGTCTGTCAGTCTGTCAGTCTGTCAGTCTGTCAGTCTGTCAGTCTGTCAGTCTGTCAGTCTGTCAGTCTGTCAGTCTGTCAGTCTGTCAGTCTGTCAGTCTGTCAGTCTGTCAGTCTGTCAGTCTGTCAGTCTGTCAGTCTGTCAGTCTGTCAGTCTGTCAGTCTGTCAGTCTGTCAGTCTGTCAGTCTGTCAGTCTGTCAGTCTGTCAGTCTGTCAGTCTGTCAGTCTGTCAGTCTGTCAGTCTGTCAGTCTGTCAGTCTGTCAGTCTGTTCTGTCAGTCTGTCAGTCTGTCAGTCTGTCAGTCTGTCAGTCTGTCAGTCTGTCAGTCTGTCAGTCTGTCAGTCTGTCAGTCTGTCAGTCTGTCAGTCTGTCAGTCTGTCAGTCTGTCAGTCTGTCAGTCTGTCAGTCTGTCAGTCTGTCAGTCTGTCAGTCTGTCAGTCTGTCAGTCTGTCAGTCTGTCAGTCTGTCAGTCTGTCAGTCTGTCAGTCTGTCAGTCTGTCAGTCTGTCAGT
Organism: Philhelius pedissequus; assembly: GCA_910595825.1. NCBI lineage: Eukaryota > Metazoa > Arthropoda > Insecta > Diptera > Syrphidae > Philhelius > Philhelius pedissequus. The sequence goes on from CAJVCO010000171.1 coordinate 39,317, forward strand.
CTGTCAGTCTGTCAGTCTGTCAGTCTGTCAGTCTGTCAGTCTGTCAGTCTGTCAGTCTGTCAGTCTGTCAGTCTGTCAGTCTGTCAGTCTGTCAGTCTGTCAGTCTGTCAGTCTGTCAGTCTGTCAGTCTGTCAGTCTGTCAGTCTGTCAGTCTGTCAGTCTGTCAGTCTGTCAGTCTGTCAGTCTGTCAGTCTGTCAGTCTGTCAGTCTGTCAGTCTGTCAGTCTGTCAGTCTGTCAGTCTGTCAGTCTGTCAGTCTGTCAGTCTGTCAGTCTGTCAGTCTGTCAGTCTGTCAGTCTGTCAGTCTGTCAGTCTGTCAGTCTGTCAGTCTGTCAGTCTGTCAGTCTGTCAGTCTGTCAGTCTGTCAGTCTGTCAGTCTGTCAGTCTGTCAGTCTGTCAGTCTGTCAGTCTGTCAGTCTGTCAGTCTGTCAGTCTGTCAGTCTGTCAGTCTGTCAGTCTGTCAGTCTGTCAGTCTGTCAGTCTGTCAGTCTGTCAGTCTGTCAGTCTGTCAGTCTGTCAGTCTGTCAGTCTGTCAGTCTGTCAGTCTGTCAGTCTGTCAGTCTGTCAGTCTGTCAGTCTGTCAGTCTGTCAGTCTGTCAGTCTGTCAGTCTGTCAGTCTGTCAGTCTGTCAGTCTGTCAGTCTGTCAGTCTGTCAGTCTGTCAGTCTGTCAGTCTGTCAGTCTGTCAGTCTGTCAGTCTGTCAGTCTGTCAGTCTGTCAGTCTGTCAGTCTGTCAGTCTGTCAGTCTGTCAGTCTGTCAGTCTGTCAGTCTGTCAGTCTGTCAGTCTGTCAGTCTGTCAGTCTGTCAGTCTGTCAGTCTGTCAGTCTGTCAGTCTGTCAGTCTGTCAGTCTGTCAGTCTGTCAGTCTGTCAGTCTGTCAGTCTGTCAGTCTGTCAGTCTGTCAGTCTGTCAGTCTGTCAGTCTGTCAGTCTGTCAGTCTGTCAGTCTGTCAGTCTGTCAGTCTGTCAGTCTGTCAGTCTGTCAGTCTGTCAGTCTGTCAGTCTGTCAGTCTGTCAGTCTGTCAGTCTGTCAGTCTGTCAGTCTGTCAGTCTGTCAGTCTGTCAGTCTGTCAGTCTGTCAGTCTGTCAGTCTGTCAGTCTGTCAGTCTGTCAGTCTGTCAGTCTGTCAGTCTGTCAGTCTGTCAGTCTGTCAGTCTGTCAGTCTGTCAGTCTGTCAGTCTGTCAGTCTGTCAGTCTGTCAGTCTGTCAGTCTGTCAGTCTGTCAGTCTGTCAGTCTGTCAGTCTGTCAGTCTGTCAGTCTGTCAGTCTGTCAGTCTGTCAGTCTGTCAGTCTGTCAGTCTGTCAGTCTGTCAGTCTGTCAGTCTGTCAGTCTGTCAGTCTGTCAGTCTGTCAGTCTGTCAGTCTGTCAGTCTGTCAGTCTGTCAGTCTGTCAGTCTGTCAGTCTGTCAGTCTGTCAGTCTGTCAGTCTGTCAGTCTGTCAGTCTGTCAGTCTGTCAGTCTGTCAGTCTGTCAGTCTGTCAGTCTGTCAGTCTGTCAGTCTGTCAGTCTGTCAGTCTGTCAGTCTGTCAGTCTGTCAGTCTGTCAGTCTGTCAGTCTGTCAGTCTGTCAGTCTGTCAGTCTGTCAGTCTGTCAGTCTGTCAGTCTGTCAGTCTGTCAGTCTGTCAGTCTGTCAGTCTGTCAGTCTGTCAGTCTGTCAGTCTGTCAGTCTGTCAGTCTGTCAGTCTGTCAGTCTGTCAGTCTGTCAGTCTGTCAGTCTGTCAGTCTGTCAGTCTGTCAGTCTGTCAGTCTGTCAGTCTGTCAGTCTGTCAGTCTGTCAGTCTGTCAGTCTGTCAGTCTGTCAGTCTGTCAGTCTGTCAGTCTGTCAGTCTGTCAGTCTGTCAGTCTGTCAGTCTGTCAGTCTGTCAGTCTGTCAGTCTGTCAGTCTGTCAGTCTGTCAGTCTGTCAGTCTGTCAGTCTGTCAGTCTGTCAGTCTGTCAGTCTGTCAGTCTGTCAGTCTGTCAGTCT